>CAJNOL010000832.1:6340-53298 GCA_905250125.1 Rotaria sordida
CCCTCAAAAACTTATGAAAATCTTGTTCTTTTTAAATTTTTTCTGCTCGGACAATGAAGTAGAGATTCCGAGCTATCGAATGATATCAAGAAAATATTTTTCCTTCATGATGAAATTCGATTTATAAGATACATAAGATAGGTGTCCAAATAATAATTTTACATACTGTATATATATATGAGATGCATTCGCTTGTTTACCTATTTTCTATAATAATTTTTGTTTTTTTCAACAATCGATACATCGATTGATCTTCTGAATACAAAATCTTATTCAATGAAATATTTTCATTCGATTGTTGTTTTCGAATTCCTTTGTTCATGATTTATTCAAAAGGAGGAAATACATTTTGTGAATTCTCAGTTTCGGATGATACGATAGCATGGGCGTAACACTCCGCTCACTTGGTCGCTTAAGCGAAGCCTTGAAAAGTAGCTCCAAAATTCGTCATATATCTACGCGTATACTCGATTTCGAACATGATCATACAAAACTATTTCAATACTATTTGCAATTAAGAAAGAATACCATATTATAAGATACCTACTGTCGTACCTTTTTTCAAAAAATTTTGTCAAAGTACCAACGCGAGACTTCTTTTGATTTTGAAGCAACATAGTCTAGCCATTTCTCTTTCTTGAGCATGTTTGGTGATGATGTGGAAGAAGCAGATATCTAGTTGACATTATAAAGCAATTGGAATTATCTAGAACATAGTAACTACTTAATTCAACAAAAAACTGTCAAATTATATTTTGGATTGTAATTTAAATTTTTCATTATATTCGGTGATTGATTCCGTTTTGCTGTTTGGCGATCTAAAATTCACTCGATCCATGAATAACTCAAAATGAAATACTGATTTACAGGAGAATATTGCAACGATTCCTGCATCATAAATATCCAATAAAGATGATAGTTATGAGGTGAAAGTTGCTCAATCATTTGATGCACTTTATACCGAGAAAAGCGAACTCCACTTCAATACAGATCGTGGTAGACATGTCGAAAAATCCTGTAAGCCATGACAATTTGTGATAGACATGTCTACATGTTATTTTGAAGTTTAGGATCTAAGACTATTGTACTGTGAATGGATTTTGAAATATTGAATATATTTTTGACTTTGTCATGGATTTTAAATGTTCAAGTTTGAAGAAATGAGTTGTAGTCATTTCCGATGTGGCCTCATGAGCCCTGTCACAGAGCTGCGTATGAAAAAAGTAGGTAAAAACCCACTTTTGTACTAACAAAGTGAGCTTAGCGTGGCCAATTGTTATGATATTTCATTTGTTTTTGTCTTCTGTAAGCTATGTTTCCGTAATGGCAAGAGCAAACGCTTCAAAATTTTTGTCAAAGTTGGAGATGATTTATGCCTGAAGTTCTGACAAAAAGAGACAAGATTTTCATCATCCATATTTACGTAATGACATGACCTCCTTTCCTTACCAAAAACTCCAATTTTTGTCTAGACTGACGATTTTCAAGGTTCATACATCGTTGGATAGCCCAAGCTTTCTACTTTCGAATGCACTATCATTTACTAATTTTACGATTGAGTCTGTGGGATTTACAGAGATTTTCCTGAAAAACTTTTAATTTGCAGGGATGGCTTCCGAGTGTCAGTCATTAAAGTTTTTTAAGCTCCTCTTCACCTCTCCCATATGAAAAATATAACTAGTATACATTAGCAGATGTGCGCCAAACACTCTCTCACATTTTGCGCATATATATGCTGGTACGACTTTCCGAGTAGTGGTAAACCATTTAACTTAACCTAACATTAAGTACAGTTTTGTTACTTAACGTTTAATTTTGAACATTAAGTTTTAATGAAAAACATAATACTTCATACTGAGTTAAGATTTTTTTTCTATTGAACAGTTAATTTACTTAAAATTAAATTTAAGCGGTTGCGTTAGACAGATATCACTAAACCGTGATCAGGCTGCACAACACAATATTGTGCCCTTACGATAGTGGAGAAAAATTCTAGTGGAATCTAATTGGTCGAGAGCCTTTTTCTATCAACCAATCAGATTTCACTAGGGTTTTTCTCCACTATCGTAAGGGCAAAACATTGTGTTGTGCGGGCTGGTCACGGGATAGCAGGGTTCTGTTTCATATGGTCTGAACAGTACCACGACATGTCCGTATTGAAGTAAAGAAAAACTCGAAATTCAATGGTATTTGTCTAAAGCAAACACTTAAATTTAATTTTAAATGAATTTAGTTTTTAGTAGAAAAAATTGAGATTTACTATTAAGTGTTCAGTAAAGCCATTGACTTACTTTACTGAATTAAATCGAATTTAAAAAAGTTGTTCACTCCTAATATCAATTCATGCAAATTTTTAACGTGTATGGATATAGCCTCCTTTTCATGAACAAACTGTTAGTCAGACGAACGCTGCAAATATAATGATTCAAAGTTTATCTTTCCTTATTATTATGTGTTTTGTTTCCTAAAACTCCAGCGATACGAGATTGTTTTTATTCACACGATTTATAACCTATTTAAACGAGCTTGAACTTTTGAACTAACTAACATATGATTTATAAGCGACCTGCGTATTCAAGCGAATTGTCATTAGTATAACTGCACGAATTCTATCTTTCTACGCAGTTCTTAAGGTTCCTAGAGAGTTTAATCGAACATGATTTAAGTTGCAGAAAATAAATTATGTTTTGTTCCATAAAGCTCAAAATTCTGCATCGATGGATATATGATTGACGAGTGACCTATCTGTTCAGACGAATCGTCAGAGATATTTTTGACCAAAAATACAGTAATGTCTTCTATTTGCCAGCCTTTGGATGTTAAAGTCATACCAGACTGGTAAATAGTTATTTGACTTAATCCTCCATATTCATTGAGCTAGGAACTGTCACACATCTAATGTTTACAAAGTTAAAACAGGACAAATCGATGATCATAGAAGAAAAGAATTGTCTGACAGAAAACACACTCTACAGCTGTAGTAAAAAAAAAGCACAAATTATAGATGACATAATTTGTTACATATTGCTATTATTTTAGAAAAAGTAAAGTTAACGCGAATATCTGGTTTATTTAACATGTGGATAATATGAAAGATAAGAAACAAAAGGATGAATAAGAATAGCTTATAATAACACACATATATGCATGTACAGACACAATGCAATATTCCATAGAACGAAAGGAATACACCATAGTACGAAAGGGACATACGAAAGAACCAAAGTAAAACAAGTAACGCATGAAGGAAAAAAGTAATAGAAAAAAATCCAATATACACTAAATACAGTAATAAGGAAAATCAACAGAATTAACTGTCACTATACGACATAATTGTTTTTGACGCATATCTTACTATGTTTTAACTCAATTATGAAAAAAAAGCAAGAGAAGTTAGCAACAGATTCAAGTAATCCTTGCTAACATACGTTTCTGAACTTGTGTTGGATCGCTAATTGGTTGTACTAGATTCAGAGTTATATTTTCTTTCGATTGGTATAATTCTCAAGGGAAGAAGATCATTGACCAAAAAGGAAGACTTTGAGTCATAATACTAGATTTTCGACTTCATTTTAAAACTGAGCCTAGAACAAATGTGTTCGACGATTGGTGTTGACTCACTAAACACGAGTCTCAAATGTTGACTCGAATTATATGTTGAATAATATCGGTTTTAACAGGATTCGTCGAGAAGAAAACGATTCTTTTCGAGATTTCCTCGCCGTTATTTTTTTCTGCAGACCCAAACTGTGATTTTCGAAAGTTTTCTTTTTGAAGCCCTATTGAGGGTTATCGAGTGTGAAAACTCATTTGTTTGAGAATAGTGACCTCTTCTGAGATAGCCGACTGGTCAAGAGAACTTTTTCTTCTATATGCATGGGCTGAATAATTACACTTGTTACTTATGTGATCAAATGTTGTAACGAGTGTCGGTACGACCATTGATTGTAGTCACACTCACATATGTACCCGACACCTACACCTACACATCCACATCCCACAAAACGATCGAATCTTGGAAAGAAACGATTGAACAGGTACAAATGTTTGATATGAAAATCTGCTTCAAGTATAATTAACATTCTTTTTCTTTCAACTCGTCCCAAAAATTTGATTGCAAAACACCTTAAAATGATTTCGTGTCAGTTCAACATAACTAAAGTAGCATTTCTTTTTCTCCTTACTATAGCCTATATATATTTCGAAGACGAATGAGATTTGTGTTTCTCGGTTGAGAGATGCAAAATAAAGCAAGCGCGCTCGCCATCTCTACCCGTGAAATATTTGTTGTTGAGCAACAGCCGAATGACTGCTTGTTCTCTGGTTGGGGACCACTTGATTTCTTCTCTGATTCAAGAAAAACAAGTGAAAGACATCCCGTATTTGTTTACGAAAGCGCTTTGATGCGATATAGTAAGTATCATTCAAAAAACCTATGATCTCTTTGCTCTTTTTTTAATTTCATCACGATAAATGAGAACTAAATTGATTAATGATTGTATAGCAGTAGAACGAACTCTAAAAAGAGAAACAATATCTACTCGACAGTGTTTGTTTATAAAACAAGGTCTCTTACTGAAATTGCACCATACCCATAGATATTGAAAACCACTTGAATTACACTTTCTTGAGCTATACGGTAGACACTCTTGATCATATTAGCCGTAACAATAAAATAAATTGTTGCAAAAGCATTTGGAGTAACGAAGATCAATACAATGATAATTTGAAATAAAACCATTCGCGTCATCTGTTTAGTGAGTGCAGAAAGCGAATGTCGTTCGTGTGCAGTTAACTTTTGTAATTGTCGATAGGTTAGAATACCGAATATACTAATTATGATGACAGGAATGACAAGATAAAGTCCAACGACAATAAAATAACTGCGAAAAAGTGCATAGGTTCCATTTGTTGTCACACATGTATATGTACCCGATCGTATATTCACAAGCAAGTCTTGGAGAAAGAAATAGGGTATATCGAGTAGAATCCACACGTATAGAAATATAATCACTAGATATTGTGCCACTTTGACACTACTCTTTTGTCGCCAAAACACTGAGCGGGATGAACAAAAAAAGGTATCCATCGATTGAAAACATAAACAACTGAATGAACAAAGGGTGGCAATGTCAAGAAGAGGAATCCGAAATTTGCACCATAGTCGATTGGACGAAGTGAAATCAATACGAAATCCTTGGCTAAGAATACGTGTACCAACGCCAAGGAGAAGTGCTACTAGATCAAAGAATGATCTTGTGAGTATATAGAATGAACAGGCGTTGTTCTTGAAGCTTCCCAAACTGAGAAAGAGAATAATATTCAATAGACTTCCAAAAAGACCACTCATTAGTATAACAAAACCTAGTGCAATATTGAGTTGTTGAGAAAGGAGAGTAAGTGATGGAATGGTCGTTGTGTTGTTGATCGACGACATTACACATCAAGTTTGTGATAGAGCTACCATTGTCAGTTATTTTCCATCAGCACAGCATCGAAATGAAACAAGAAACGAGCGATGGTATTAGAATATGTGTTAAAAAGAGAAAGGATCGAGTGTCTAGTTTTAATTTTAGACATTTCTTAATCACATTAGAATGCAAATCAGTTCATTATTCCTATTACTTATCTTAGTTATGAATTTCGATCAAAACACGCAGTTCAACAAGCATAGTAGCAAAACTGATAACATAGTTCTCACATAAGACGACAATGCAATCAATATCGCGAGACTCACATATTCTTCTCATTGTATTGATTGTCGTTTCTGATAATTTAATCAGCAATAAAATAAAAAAACTGAGTACATCTACAGTCACTTGTGCGACAGAGATCATGCTCTCTTGCTCAGCAAATGTGATTAGAACTGCTCGATGACAGAGTAACTCATTCATTGTTGACAAGCATACAAAACTATGCCAGAATAAGATCAACACTAATAACATATAAAGATTGAAGGATTATGTAAAAAGATATTTTTTGCTCATCTCCATAGCTAATTACTGTCCTTTCTCTTTTTTTCTTTTCGACGATGACGCTCAGTTTTTTTTTCTTCTTTTAATTAATTCTTACGTTTTTCTTACTCTGCCACTTCTCTCTCCTAAAAACTAAGTCAAATCAACTTGTGTGACAAGAGAAGAGAAGTAGGACTTAGGGTGAACGAATAAAACGAAAGACGAAAAGTCCTTCCAAAAATGAATTTGGTGTGAGTGTGAGTGTGAGTATGAGTGTGGGTATGACGATGGTTGAATTTCGGTGAGAATGTTGATGTGGTATGAATGTGAATGTTGGTGTGAGTGTGGTCGTTGGTCTGACTTTTGGCGTGTGCTGCACCATATGTTTGTGGCTGTAGAAGTGCAGTGTATGATGTGGGGTATGAGTCTTGTGTGTGAGTGTGTTGAGTTCAATTGTGGATGTATTTGCGTGCGATGTTTACGTGTTAATGTGGTGCTTGATACATTTGGGTGTGCTTATGGGTGTGGGAGTATGATGTGTGATGTGGATATTGCGACGTATTATGTGGATGTATTGGTGTGATATGTGTGGTGGTGGTGGATGGATTGAGGTATGATTGTGGACATGTGGTTACGAGTGTGATCAGTTGGGATGACGTAGAGAAGCATGACGCAGTACACACACCCACATCCAGAAAACGTTTTGCAATTTAATGATAATTATATGATGGAATTTATCAATAGTAGAATTTTTTTGTTGATTTATAGTATCACTGAGTTGGATAGAATTGTATCTTGACATTGGATCATGAATACAGTTGTCAATAGAAGTATGATTTATGATAGTCTCCTGACTAACGATTATTTCATAATTTGACGATAATTTATTATATTGATGATTGACTGGTTTAACAGTAGCTTTTGCCAAACATATAGATTTATATAAAATGTATAGATAACAACAAAAAAAGAACAGGTTTTCTTTTATTCTACCTGTCAGATCTGAATGACGGGAAACAATCGACTATAGTCATTGTTGAGTGCAGTGACTCGAATTTCGTCACTATTATCCAGAAAATCAAATGAAAACACTATACCTTCATAACCAGCATTGTTGTAGTGATGAATGTTGGTCTTGTTCATGACGATACCTAGGACTAGCTACCTTCATATAAATGAGAACGAAATAAACATTAATAACGTGTACTAATAGATGTTTCTACCTATTGTTATATTGATTGATTTGAGAAATTGGCATAGATGTTTTATTTTCAACTGGCTTCAGCATGGATTGCACATTGATGGGATTCGTCTGGGAGCAGATGAAAGATGAGCGTTTAGATTGAACAGAATTCTTTTTTGTTCTTGGAAATGGATAGAGAACAGATGATATTATTTGAATGTTTGACTACTGTTGTGGTACAACATGTGTAAAATGACAATCAACTCTGTTGGTATCAATGTGAATGAAATCAATATCATTAATAATTAGCATAGGTCTCTGAAAAAATAATTGAAGATGTGACTATGAATAAAATAGATGTTTAAAGGAAAACTTTGAACTACCATAACCGAATCTAGAGAAACAAGAGTATGAAAGTTAGGAGAATAGATATTATTGTTCTAAGGTTAATAATAAAATTTAGTGATAAATACAGATAGCTAGACATGCAGAAGGGAAAAATAAATAGGCTAGTGAAAGACGCCACTAGCACAACGCTTTTTTAAGGCGAAAGCTTATTGCAATTTAAAATATTTATTTTTTTCGTATTCGAGAATAAAGTTTTTCAAAATACAAATACGACATTAATTGTTTAACCTAAATTTTTTTATATAATTACTTCCAAAGTTTATTATCTGATTGATACGTTAGATTTGATTGAATTTGACTTAGAGAAAACTTTTCCTGTCGGAATTAAGGCTCGTTAATTGGAAGAAAGAGCTTCAAGTATGTCTTACTTATTGGTTTAATCATCAAACATATCGATGACTAGTTCTTCGACATAAACAATTATGTTTTTTTAAATATGACTAACTCAACCAAATAGTGCAAGGCTGTATTTAAAATACATGCTATGAGTCCAAAATAATGCAGCGATTATTAATGTAATAATGGTTTCTATATCGACATACATAAGTAGCTTGACGTTCCATCACATATGGTTATGCGATAGTAGACTGTGCTAGTTTCATCCCCTTGCAAACTGTCATTTGCTTTCAGGCTCTGTAAAAGAAAATGATTGGTTTGATTTTATGTACAAAATATTATACAATGGGGTATTTAATTTCAATCTGAATTAGAACAAAAAAAGACACTTGATTTCCAATTGAAATGGGGATCTAGGGGGGTCTTTAGAATTATTCATATGAATATATACGTAGATGCTTCCTTCTTTTTGTATGCGGGTATGCACATTTATAATTATATGAATAATTCTAAAGACCCCTAGACCTCCTAGTCCCCTGTCACCAGAAAGGTGATATATAGCCACATATAACAATAAATGATTCTCAAGATTTATGAGACGGTATGCCTTGAAAATAGAGGGATGAAAAGCCTGCATGTTATTGGATGTTAATCACTTAGTCGAGACTTCGTATTACGTGAATAAGAGTGTGATTGATCTATGATTAGTGGGATCCGTGATATATTTTATTGATAGAAAGATCTTCTCTCCACCTGTTCTGTCCAGAAAAAAAGCTTATTTTCTTAGAATTCTAAACCTGCATGTTCGGAAAAAATCGAGCATCACGTTTTTGTCCATAATTCAGTTTGAAATGAAAAACCTCATAGACTCCATTTTATTGATCGATTTTTGAATTAAACTAATATATTAATCGACTGTTCAGATATATATTACACATTTAAATTGAATGTCAAATATGAATAAACTGTAGACCTGTAGCAGCTCATAGTTCTATGAAGTGGTTCTTTTTTGAGAACTGGATCTAGTGATTAGTTCTTTTCATTTGATTTCAGTGCTCTGATAATGGTAATATAGCAATTCTATTCAGTACTTGTTTCAGTTGTAAAAAGAAGAAAGAGCTGGTTATCAGTTTCAGTTCTTTTCAAAGGAACTGGATGAATGCTACCAGTTGAGCATCTCGGTCGCGAACTGTCACAGGTCCAAATAAGTCATGGAATAGTTCTGCCTCTAAGGCAATATTTTTCAAATCTTGTCAAGTTCATTTATTATTGACAAGTATAATAATGCTCGCACGGTTACTTGAGAAATTTTAATGAATGATTCTGAACTCTATTACCTGAAAAACGCTAGATACTTTAAAAACATCTCGACTTGTGATAGAAAGTTAAATTCAAATCTTTCGAAATTAAAGAAAGAAGTAGTCTACAAACGCTCACGATTTTCAAAAAAAAATCTATCTTTGATAGTTGATCCTAAATGAGAGAAAGGCATAGCCTAAATCTGTACAAACGAAAGAAAGATACAGCGCAAATTTTCACGAAATCGAAGACAGCTACAGTCAAACTTTGAAAAGCAGGAAGGATGTCCTTCCACAACTTTCCGATCATATCAACACTGGATATTTTTATTTGAAAATATCTCCGTGAGGTTACTATTTCGATTTTAAAGTGTTACAAATAACATCGATGCTGTCATTACTCTACTTGAACTAATCAAATACTTTAAAATGTTTGATTCTCGAAAGTCCCTAAATTAAGAATTTGTGGTAAAATGATAGGCATCCATGTATTTTCGTCGTCCAACTTTGTTAGAAATGATTCAGCTCTAAGTAAATTGAAGTCAAATTAAGACAATGAACAACTATTCATTCCAAACAGATTATTATGGGAATTATGACATCTCTTCCCGGACAGTACACAATATAAAAGCTTGTCAAATTTTCAAAATCTCATTAGTAATGACACTCATCATATTATTCATGAAAGTAATGGATTTTTATCAAAAGTTTTAACTTGTTAATTATTTATGAACTTCTCTATTCCATCTCACATGTGTTATCCGAATGTTATGCAATTCCTTAACTTATAAATAAATTGATTAGATATTATCTAAATTCAACAAGATTTCATGGAACTTCATCGATAGATCTAAAGATTTCGACAATAAACGATAAAAGAATTATGTTGAACATTTCCCTAATGTTCTTCTAAAAATGTCTTCAAGTATATATTCCGAGATGGAAGCTGCTATATCTATACTATTATCTTTATATAACTATTTGTATTGTGGATCCTCATACTCTTCTATCAGTGTCTTTATGCTTTAGAATCTATAATACAACACACGCTATATAAAACAAAATAACTTTAACGAGTCATATAAAATTCATTGCCCTTAGAGTATTTTACAAGTTTCGATTTTTTCTCAAAATTATTTTCTCATGAACTTGATTAAGTTCACCGCATTTGGGTTCAATGCCGATGAACAAAACACTAATATCTACTATATATATATATGTTATTGTTCAAATTTGTCTACTAATTGTTTTAATAAAAACGTATCATCTGATGCATTTACATGTCCAGAGACCATAGATAGTACGTCATCGATCGAGAGACCTGTTCTCATACAGCATATATTTTATTTGATCTATAAAACTTTGAAAAAAAATTGTAGAAAGCATGGTGAACATTTCGAAGAAAATCACACCTATTGAGTTTTAATGATCTGTTTGGCTAAAAATGAACAAAAATGATTATAGAAACAATACTTAACATTTAGATTTTTATGATTTTTCAATAATTTCAGTAAGTGTTTAAAACCTTAGGACTCGGCCATATGTTCTTTTTTTTCAAGTGTACTCAGAGATATTCTTGATTTCTAAAATTTCTATAATAATCGTATAAGAGAAATTTAAAAACAAACGAAGTTTTGTCAAGATACTTTTTTAAATACTATCAGCGTTAAGTATACATCGTCTTATGTGATGAAATTGAGTTTACTCACTTTAAATTTTGCACCATGAAATAGTTTTTATTTTACGAACTACAAGCTCATGTATAATTTCTTTGGAAATGAAAATGCAAATATGTTCCGAATGAAGACCGGTTTTTATTTCGCATAAGGAAAAGAGTATTTGTTTTTACTGGTATTCAGCAATGTCGATCGTAAAAATTATCTTTTCAATCAAAGCAAATGTCATAAACAGAATCAATATAAAAAAACCCGGTGTTAATCTATGTACGTTACAAAATTTTCACACGAGTTTGGTTTTTCGGTCACAACTGCAGCCTGGCTCGTCTTAGAGTTTCCATAAAAGAAATTAGCCGAAAAACCAAAATTGTCAGAAAATTTGGAAGCATACATAGATTAACATCAGTTGTCTATGTTGATCACGATTATGACATTAGTTTTGATCTAGTGGAAAAAAAATGCTCGTTTCTCTATATGAACAAAACGATCTGCATTCGGCACATGTTCACATCACAGCTAGCTATAAAACAGGATGGTCCTCCTATCCTGTCCTGCTCCCTTCCGCTAGGACAGAAAAAGTTGTTCTGTACCCAGCTCTAGTTCAGAACTTTATTTACAAAGAAATTATACATGAGCTAGTAGTTCGTAAAAAAAAACCCTACCGAATGACACAAAATTTCGAGTGAGTGAACTTTAATTTAGCACATAAGACGATTTATACTTAACACTGATAGTATTCAAAAAGTATATTAACAAGACGTTGTTTATTTTTACATTTCTGATAAACCAATGTTATACAAATTTTGAAAATATTTTTTTTTTCAGAAGTATCTACTGATATATAACTCATTTGGCTTACAATCAGTAACTAGCACATACATCAATGCATATGGGCAAACGAGAAACTCGCTGAGTATGCTTAAAAAACTCAAAATATGACCCAGTTTTGAGCTTGTAAACGTTCACTAAAATCACTAAAAAATGATAAAAATCTAAATATAAGGTATTGTTTTTATGATGATTTTTTGTTAGTTTTTATTCAAACAAATCATTAAAATTCAATAAAAACCGATTTCCTCAGAAATCATTACTCATCCTTTCTATTTATTTTTTTCTATTCTATATCGAATTACATATGCTTCTGTAATGAAGAATTATCTAAAATATCGTTGTCAAATAGTCACTAATGATAACAGCAATAACATGACAAAATTACATATTGAAATACTTTAAAACACAAAAATAAATAAATCAATCAATAAATAAATAAACATATTTAAAAAAAAAGAAACATTTTAATCTACTATCGCAAAAGCATCTCTTAAGAATTGTTTAAAATTAAGAACAAATGTTAATAATGCAAATAAGACGAGTGATAATATAATCATTGTTAAATGTCGTGGTAAAGCTGCTCGTATTCGTCTAGTTAAACGATATAGACGAAAAGCAAGTTTAATAATATATTGAAAAAATTTCCACACTGTTAAAACATGTATAATACAAAATAAAAGACGAACGATAGTTGTATATCGACCAAAATCAAAACGATATCGTTCCGAAAGCCACCAACAATATGAAAGCCATAGACCACTAAATACTAATGCTAAACGAAACTGATTTCGAGCAACAAATTCATTTTCTTCTGTTGTTGATAAACGTGTTATGGATGTTGCTGATTGATATGGTATTGCTACTGGTATTTTATCAGATGAATAATATATATTAGTTGTATCCATTCGATTAAAATTTAGTTTTGTCTATTTCATCTACAATTCAAATATTAAGCAAAAAAGAAAAAAGAAACGACAGAGAAACACAAGACAAAAAAATTCATTTTATTTTAATGTTAATTTCTACGAAAACATAGACAAGTACATAAAGATTAATTTTCGCTTTCTTTTTGTTGTTCATCATTATTTATAGCTTCTTGTATTGTTTCATGCTCTTGTTGTTTAATTAATTTTTTTAAAATATCAACACGGTTTAAAATTTTATGACATTTAATTCGAAGATATTCTTTTGATTGTTCATTAGCACATGCACGAGACATGAATTCATCCATTAAATAATCAACTCCATCACGATAATGACGTATAGCAGCATAATAATCTCGATTATGATCATAAACTTTAGCTTGTTCAAGTAATGTTAGACCTTGTTTTAATTTATCAAAATCATCTTTACTTGTACAAGCACTAAGACAGACATTCTCATTAATTGGTGTCATCGCGGCATGAGCTAAATACAAGAATACGAAATACAAAAAAAATATTCTAGATTAGAAATATCTATTTTTTAATACCTCCAATGTTACTGTCCATTATTTGTTAGTTTTCTTAATAACAGGATACAATACTATAAATTAGATCTAACAAAAAAAAAAAAGAAAATACACTCTATAATCGTTAATGCTAGAAGAATGTTCATTCTCATTTTCTTGTCAAACTAGGAGAGAAGGCAAAAAAAAGAACAGAAAAAAAGAGTAGAAAAAAGGACTAGAACAAACATATATGCAGAGTTCATTACTAGCGGACGAGTACGAAGGAAAATCCGAGAAACACGATCATCATTCAAGAAAAGAAAATGTATGGAACAAGTATGATGATAGTTCTGACATTTTGCTATTCGTTTTTTTTTTCTTTGGATTTTTCTTTTGCTCGTTCTTTCCCTGTCTGTCAGTGTTTTTAGCGTCCTTTTTTTTCTATGTTGTAGTTTTATCGTTCATGAAAAGAAGTGATCTTCTTAAAGTAGTAACCACAACTTCAATCAATAGAAAAACAAGAGGAAGACAACAGGGCAAGGAAAAAAAAGAGAAAAAAAATTCCCAAACCACAAAAAAAGCAAATGCTTGTTCTATTGTTTAATCAAGTGTTCCTTATATGATGTGTACACGAATGTTGATGATGATGATGATGATATTAAACTTAATCATAAAAATGTAGGAAAGACAGTTGGGTCAATGTTGATCAAATAAAACATAGAAAGACTAACGATTATTCACAATCAAATATAAGAACAATATAAGTGAAACATTTCTTTTTTGCTGAAAGCATTTATTGTGCAGTTCAAAAAACAAAGAAAATATATAATCTTTTTTTTTTTCTAGTGAATAGTTTTTAATAGTTTTCTTTTTTATTATAATGGCTCAATAAGAGAAAGTCAAGTATTCTCACATCAATGTCAAAAGAAAAAAAAACGTTCAAGGCTATAATAGAAACTTGTAATAAAATTTATCTAGGTCGAAAAATAAATAGTTTTAATAAATCAAATAAAAATAGTTCGTCTATTGATAACAAATAATATGCTACAGCTAATTGTACAGATAAGAATATTAATCAATCAATCAACTTAATTTTTTCGAATTCACTAATTTTAATTACAATGAAAGAAAATTTTAAATATTTTTAGGATTGAAGAAGAACACGTAACTAATTTTCTTTTACTCCATAATCTTATTTAAATTGAAATGTTTCTTATATACATTCAGCGCGTTTTCTTCTAGTTATTTATCTACACAATATGATGCGACTTTTAAAATATAAATCTAGAAATTACATTTTATATTCTCTTAGCTGTTTAGTAATTATTACTGCTTCAATAACATTTATTTTAAGTCTTTATCGATTACAGCGTGACGCAAGTTTATTAAATCGTGAACGAAAACGTGACTATGTAACCAATAAAATTAATAAATCATTTCCGACAATAGCTCTTATAATGAGTATTATTGTATGTATATCATCAATACTTGGTTTTATTACTGTTCTTACTGATGGTCGAACGGAAATGTTGATCACATCTATTGTTTCAAATATTATTTTAGGTATTGGTCTTATTGTTCTCAGTGTTATTATGCTTGGATTTGTTCAAAATATAGTTGAGAATTTTCCTATTGATATAGAACGATTACTTGTCGATTTTATTATTCATAATAGTAAGTAAAGAGAAAAAAAAACAAGAAAAACATATTTAATAAATAATAATAATAATAAATTTTAATAAAATAAAGAAACATCAGCACGTGATGAACTACTTAAAATTGAAAATAGTAATGATTGTTGTACAACACAAGATTTAACATGGACGAAAGTATATTCTCAAGCAGCTGAATGTAATCGAGAAGAAAAATATCGAATGATTTATGCTGATCAAGATGAACAACGTGGTTGTGTAAAAATTATTAGTCGAACAGCATTATCATTTATGCCTGTACTTATTTCAGAAATAATTTGTGGGTGTCTTTGTCTATTACTTGGTTTATGGACAATTTATGTTACATGTCATATTAATAATCGTTATAATAATCTTCAAAAATCAGATGATGAAATTATCAATGTAACACCATCAACAGTACCTTTAACAAAATATCCATATTATCAAACAAATAAATCAATACATAGCATGACTCCGGAAATTAAAATTTATGGTGATCAAACGAATAAACAAATAGCTAATCATACTATATCTCGTCATTCCAATCCTTCGATTCCTTTTAACAAAATTGATAAATCTCTATATGCGAATACTGTTACACTATGAATGACATTGAATTTTTATTAACAAACTAGATGAATAATTCAATAAGAACTTAACAAATAAAGAAATTAATATAAGTTATTAATGAAAACTGTATGTTATATATTATTTAGAACTACATACATACTGTAGAAATTTATTTTATTCAAAACTGATATGATTATTAAACAATCAATAGAATAGATTTAATTTAGCCTGAAGGAGAAGACTATCTTAGATATAATTTTTAATCAAATATAAACTTTGAATGATTTGAACTTCATTAGATAAAAATTAAGAACATATACGTAAAAATTTTTATTATTTTTACTCGTTTTAAACGTAATTAAAAACTTGCAGATTAAATTTGAATTTTTCTAAATAAGAACTAAATAGGATGAAAGATTGATTAAATCGATATTCATTTTGTCTCTATTATATATAGAACACGAAAACAAGCTTTATCAAAAAGTCCTAATAATTGAAACATACTTCAATGAAATTCCATGTTCTAAATATCCCTACAATACAATGTAGATATTGAATCTTAAACACAATTTATGTAATAGCATCTGAATACATCTAAACATAAATGAAATAAACCATGTTGACACGTTCGAACGCCATTTTTCATATCTAACTATGCGCATATAAAAATATATCATAAAGATCTTTCAAATTGCACCCAAACTCAATTACTTTTATCCATAATATTTACATAATAAATAGATGAATCATAGATGCTTATGAAAAAATTATAAAAAACAAGCATTGATAATAAATACGAAAGATAATACTGACAAAAGTGGAATTGATCTAACGTACAAAATTATTATGAATAGGCTTTGTGACAATCGAGAAACGATAGAAAAAAACACAAGCTCACTAATTTGTTATTGAAAAATAAAACACGTATGAATTCATTTTATTTTTGTTTTGTTATTGATAATAGATTACAATTTATAACGTCATCAAACGAGTCTATTCATGGTTATTCTATACTAACAAAATTATCATTCGTTATCCATTCAATCAGCAAAATGACTTTCAATACATTCAACAAATTCAAAAAAGAAAAATAAATTACTAGTTAATATAATAACATGAGGATTTCTTATCGAATGATGAAGTAATATTTTTTTATTATAAATAGATTATTCGAATTTTATAGAACTTTTCGATATAGTAAATGACAATATTTAGTCTATTGTAATTTGACAAATTTACTCTAGTTTTTATTTTCAATTGTCACTATGAGACAATATTATCATATTAATTAATATTATTAAATTACTTATCATCTTAATATATTATTAAAAAAAAATGAAACAGCCAAGATTCTCATTTATTAGATATTCTTGAAATTTTTTTCTCTCGAAATATTGAAGTTTTTGTTTTTTTGTTACTATAAAAATTTACTTATTATGTTGAAATAGAATACATTAAATTTCATATGTATATTATAATTATTCGATCTTTTCAATCAAGTTTCATTTGATAGCATTGACCTCTGATGAAGATAGATGAACTCATAATGGGAGATTTATAACTATTCTTTTTCTTTTTGATAATTGTTTATGAGTTTTAAACGTTTTTTCCCATTAAATGTGTGAATTTATCAATGAATAATCGATTGAATGCACTAATAGTATTCATAATTTCAATCTCTATATCTCATCATCAAAAAACAATTTACATCAGCTAATATATGACACACTGGTGAAGGGCAATAATAATCTTAGAAAGCTCTTAACATAAAAGTCATATATAAATATATATATATATATAACATTTTTTTTTCATATGATAATTATGAAAATATTTACGTATTGGTCATTCATATTACAAAAATAAATGATAAATTCAAAAAATAAGAAAACAAACAGTCTATTATTTATTACTAGAAAATCAAACAATTGAAATATTTCATATTTGACAATATTTGTTATTGTCTTATAATTATGATCATGTAACTGAGTACATACTAATGAAATTTATTTTGTATACATAAACTTATTTTTGATCTATTCTCAATATTCTATAATGAAAGCATAACATGACTATGGAAGCTTTCAAGATATATTGTTACATAGTAGTTCATATAGATCTATTGTTTTTTTTTTTGTATCGCATATGTGTCCTTGTTATTATTCTTATTGCTCATTGATATTTTCTATTCGTTGTCTTGTAGTCACACGTTTCTTATACACATTATGTAGAGTCACATGTTCTAATTCCGCCGGAAGAAAAAAACATTTTTAATGTTTCTCTGGTAATTCACGTTATGCTGGTTGTAGAGAAGTAAGAGTTTGTTTTCAGATGAGAGCAAACATTTCTCTATTGACTGATATAAAAAAAATTAGCTAATCACTTAAGAGAACAGTGACAATAGAGAGGGAAATCAAATTTGATTGAATTTTAGCATGTTCCTAATACTACCGAATACATATGAACTACATCGAGCTATGAAATATAAAGTTGAGGATGTTACTTCGTCTAAAACAGGTCACCACCATTCTTATATCATCTGAAAGCTCTATTCAATACCTATATGTTTGTATGAGATAAGCAATAAAAGATTTTGTTTGACCTTTAATTTGATTGTATCTATTATAATATCTTTTTATACCTAAGACAACAGCATATAATTAAAAACACAAGAATATCTCAGTACTTAGCAAATTTCATACTGAATTTCGAAAATCAATTCCGAGACGATTTCTAGAGCATTTTCAATAAACAACTATTCGCTTTGCTGATCAATCTTTTCAGTACTATAGTATGTTCTCATAATTTGTAGAACAGTTTCATCGAGAGAAGACCACATCATTAAGTATTTTAATATTCTTAGCAACAGAATGATTTAAGTAGATACTCAAAAAATAATATGCTCATCCTAATATTAAGTTCATAGATGATATATTTTTCGACATATAAAGCTTTACATCAACATCACCCTATAGTTTAGTGTCAGTGTATAAAAAGTTACTTATCGGAAAAATTCTAGAGATTGTCTTGGAATTGGTTTTCGAATTTTAGTATGAAATTTCCTAAGTATTGAGATATTATTATGTTTCTATATGTTGTTATCTCAGGTATAAAAAGCTATTATGATAGATATAATCAAATTGAAGGTCTAACAAGATCTATTTTTTCTTATCTCATACAAGTCTGGGATTCTTGAATAAAAGTTTCAGATGATTAAAGAATGATGATAATCTATTTTAGTCGAGGTAACATCCTTGAGTTTATCTTTAATAAATCGATGTATTTTATATGTATTCGGTAGAATTAGAAACATACTAGAATTCAATCAAACTTGATCCCTCTCCCTATTGCCACTGTTCTTCTAAGTGATTAATTAATTAATTTTATATCAGTCAATAGAGAAATGTTTGCTCTCATCCGAAGAGAAAAAAATATTTCTCTACGGCCTACATAAATCTAATTATCAGAGAAATACTAAACGTGTTTTTTTTCCGACAGAACTAGAACATTTAACTCTACTTTCCATACTTTCTTCATGTGTTATCTATATGAGTTTTTTTTCATCATTGAATTCTGATCATCTGATGATTAGTTTCCCATCAAGCATGATTCGCTGTCTTAGATATAACTTGGATTTTCTAATAGTAAAGCTTATATGACACGAACACATTTATCGTGTATTATTTACTGATTGACAATCTAGATTTAGCGACCTAACAATATTACGTTAATTCTGTTTGTTTTTATTATGAAAGCTAATTGAGATTCGTATGTCATTTCACATATTAGCCTATATCACATCTTGCAAGAAAACATCCGACACCTATCAGCGATACATAAGTCAATTGCTGAAAAGATTATTACGACCATCTGTTGATGCTTGTCTAAGCACAGTGATTGTCCATTTATTTATCTATACATCTTCCCTAGATAGATTACTTCATTACGTCTATGTATTTACATGAATAATTAGAGTTTAGCTAATAAAACAAAACAGGTTCTATTCTATGTTATTTTATAATGTGTCCAATTCTCGTTCAATTAATTTAGAAAGTAATTACCAATGTTATCTTTTATACTTTAATGTGAATATTAAAATATAGTACACAACAAATAATCTAAAAGTAAGTGCAGATGGTTAACATAATTGATCTAAAATGTCTGCAATACTCATCATGTCTGCTCTGAAGGATATCTTACGTATCTATTATGATTTCTTGCCTTTAAGAAAACGTCTTAGCACCATGTCTAGACTGATTATAAAGTAATAGAGGTGTCATATTAGGATTAATATTTTAAAATGCTAATATTAAAGCATTAGTATTAAAATTAAGTCTAAAACTTTGGTATTATTTTACATTGGAATAATTAATGCCTTTGTCTTAGCATTGAGTAAGTATCATGTTTTAACTGTAGTACATAAGCTACCTGTATCTAGTTCTTGGATAGTTCATGCTCAAAAATTTTCAATGACAAAGTAATTATATTCTATTTTCACAATTTGTGAACTTGAACTGTCTTAGATCTTTTCACAAATAGCATATATGTATATGAATTTTTAAGGTAATGCTAATTCAATGCTAACATATTTGCATAAAATAATTCTAATGAAAAATAAAATCAAAGCATTTAATTTAATTTTAACACTAATGAATAAGTACTTAAACCCAATCATCTCTTGTTCAGACTAGTCAGTAGGACTAAAAAACGATAACAAACACAGACGAACGATATGTTCGAATATTTGATCAGACAATTTTCAACATCATGACGGATGTTCTGATGACAGACTGTGTCATAGCCATAGACTATAATTAGTTTAGACAGTCAAGAGAGTAGAGGAACACTCGTCTATTTCGTAGATCATCAAAAGAACACGCCCCAAGCGATGCACTTTGAATAGTCTGAAGCATCCTCAATAGTAGTTAGCCCCATATGAAGCATTCCATATACTTGTTATGATTAATTCATTCTTTAGAATATGCCATCGACTATAATTAGATACATTCTAAAATAAAATTTCAATCTTTATCTTTTACAAGGACGAAAAATAATCATTGTGGTCGATTATAAATGCATTATCGTTCTCTATTATATGTGTAAAAGTAATAAACACTTACAATTTCTCATACAGTATCTTACAAATACATGCTTATCTTCGTATGACTGATTGTCAAGCATGGTTTATTACGTTGCAATTTCAGAAAGCAACAAGAAGTATTATATTTAATCCAATACAGATTATCATCGCCTTTACTAATTGCTTTTAGAATTAAAATGACAATAAAAAAAGACTGACACAACGAGTAATGAAGTCCAAAGTAAAGAGCATATGTCGCACATCGATCTTATTATATACCTCATGATATTTCTGTAAATCTTCGCGTATCCATCTACTTTATCACCCAAAAAACGATTGTATACTTCTTCAAGGAGAAAAGTTTTCGTATTTTTGCATAGCTAAAATATCAAAGTATATCGAAGCAAAAAGAAAAATAGTTAGAGAACGTACAAAAATATTCAATTTATTTTCAAGTCAGAATTGTCACTTAATCTATTTCATAATTTATTCCATGTGAAAAATAAATTAAAAATAAATTAATATGAAATTAATTAAAATATTTGGTATATATCATGCTTTTATTTTACATATAAATTCTGATGATTTAAATTTAAGAATAAATTTGAATTACATAAATTTAATTTATTCTGAAAGTTTAAATTACGGTAATTTAAATTTAAATAACTTTTTTACATTAATTTTTAAGTTTAGTGTTTTGTTCGATATACAAATTAAATACCTTTAGCTTACAACATGGATACCAGAACGCGTGTAGGCTGGTAAGACTTAAGCTACATCAGAATTCGGCACTATTCAGCTTATGAGAGAGCATCTACAGGTGTCAAATCGATTTTCGATCGAGACAATGTTCATTTGATGAGTACTAGTGAATAATAGAAAAGTCTAGAATAATTTGGTTTTCCGAGTCTTCATTTTTGAGATATCGAAATTTTACTGGATTTTTCAACAAAAGGCTGTGATCATCCTCAAGTCACTTTCGAGTTTCGACTCCAAATTTTGCATGAACAAAGTTCTTAATGAGATTAGGTGATTGTGTAACTAAACTCTCCCCCTATAATAGAAGCCTTCTCCAGAAGGATCAATGCGCAAGATATATTAGAAATCCTCTCATTTTAAAAAACTTTTTGAAATTTTTTTTTGAATTTTCATCATAAAACTTTGAAAATTAAAAATCTTAAGGTAAGAATTTGCTTGGTTTTCTTATTTATCAGCATAAAAATCTTGAAACCTCTTAGAAAGTCGTTTGAACAACTCTTAAAAATTCTGAAAATCTCCGAAAACCCATTGAAAGTGTTCCATCTAGTAATAATAACAATGATTTTACAGGAGTATATAACGTTATTGTTTAAATTTGGTAGAAAGAAACAAAAATTTTTTTCAAACTTTTTGTTTTCTTTTATTTTATATCGACGTTTCGATGTATAAGTCTTCATTACCGAGATATGGAATGAGATTGTTACAAAAAAAGAAAATTTTACATAGAACAAAATAAAAACAAAAGCCTTTTACACAGTGCACGAACGTAATTTGAATTCAGCAACGTGACTGATGCAATAATATTCAAGTTATCTCGAGAAGATGGTTTAACTCTTAATTCTCCAATCACGTTGCTTAATTCAATTTGAATTAATTTCTCGTCGTCTAGTATGTATAAGGTCAAAAAGAAGAAAGAGAGACGTTTATAACGAATAGAAACGAATTATAAATAACTCTACAAAATACGGACAGAAACAAATGAATGTCTCTCTTTGTTCTTATTTCGTTCTATGTAAAATTTTCTATTTTTATAATAATCTCTCATTCTATATCTCGGTAATGAAGTTTTCTACTTCGAAACGTTGATGTGAAATAAAATAAAAAGAAAAATTAGAAAAAAAGAACTTCTATTTCTTCGTATTAAATTTAAACAATAATGTTATAGACTGTTGTAAAATCATTATTATTATTTCCAAAGCTATTTTTCATAAATACAAAAAAATTGTACATCTAAAAGTATTAAAAACTTGTAGGACTTAATAGAAACCCCTGGGAGCTTCTAAACTGTGGGGGAGAGGGAAGTTGGTATTTCCTTTTTTGGAGATGTGAATTTACTGTTACAGATGAGTGAATTTCGAATATTCTATATCTCATGATAGGAGACACTAGACACTTTACAAGTTATCCAATGAAATAATCTCAATAAGAATCTTGTTCGTACACAGTTTAAAGTCGAAATTCGAGAGTGATCTGAGGGAGACTACAGCTTATCGTTGAAAGGCCTAGTAAAATTTCGATATCTCGCAGTTAAAAAGTGATTTGATATTTGGATAAATTTTCTCATTAGCCTTACCTAAATGATTGCTCTCATCTTTGATCACAATCGAATCTAGCATTATCTGACTAGACGAACTTTTTTTAAGTGCATAGATTGAAACTTTTTACACATGTATCTTATTATGTATTGTGACGAAGAAAAACTGAAAAATTGAGATGGCAGTTAAACCCGCTATTTATGTCGTCATGTATTATTCTTTTTACATCGAGTGGTATGTAAACTAAACTAATCATAGAATCGCATATTCTAAAAGTAAAACTATCTGCATCCGAGTATTTGCCATCTCTGTCATGATATTATTACTTATTTTATTCTACTGAGTGAAAATATAGTTCTAATAATTGATACTGCAGAAAGAAAATAATAATTATATAGAGTTTGACGACATTTCTTCATATGATTATCTAAATTTCTAGTGAATCGTTCGACATTATTAATCTATTGAGACGTTAGAAGATAATTATATGATTCTTTATATATTGAAAATAATGTCATATTAATGCATATTTGATTAGATTGTAAGTACTTTCTTTCGAGCATAGTGTCACTATCAATATTTTAGATTATAATCAATAAATGTCATCGAAACGATCTGCTGGATCAATTTTTGAATAGTTAACAAAAAAAGACAAGATGTTAAAAACTCTTGCAAAACTAAACATTTTCTTACGTGAACATCGATCTGCTCTTTGTCCAGGTAATATATAGAAAAACTTTGCTTTGAATAATAAATAAACACCTGCTGAGTTTCATCTCATTTAAAAAAATTTCATTGCTTCGAGCTCAAAGTTGTCAGATGCAATTACAAAAAAAAAGGAAAATCCTTTCTCATTATAGCTTATATCAATCTTATCTGATCTATTTAGTATTATGTAATTGAAACTTTTCATAATAACAAAACTAGAACAAACTCTGAGTTCAATTCTATCATATAGCATCATAGAATGTATATGGGCGTGTACACATTGATCGCTTGATTATATGATTCAATCAACTAAATGATAGAAACTTGACGTTATTTACTTGTCCAAAAATAACTTTTCTTCTATTACTAGTACTATTTAAAATTATACGAAACATGAACAGTTAATCAGTTGAAGACTGATGTGAGATACTCTCGATGACCAGCATAAGTGATTGGAGCAGATTAATACTTAGTAATATTTTTTTACGCTTTAGGGGTACTTAAGACGTTCATCATACAGAACTGTCAAGTCTAATCTTTTTTTTCTCAAAAAATCTTCGTACATAACAAATCAATATTTCATAATCTCCTTAATAATTTTAAATGGTCTTTTCTTTTTTGCAGGGACAGATTAGGCGTAATGGATAGGATGACGCTCCTTCATTATGATCAGAATGTAGCTGTGAACTTGGAACGATTTTCGAATAGTCATGCAAAAGGACTTTAAAGAAAAAGATAGGGTAAGGATGTGCCGTCATGACTAGAAAAAAAAAACGAAAAAGACTTGTCTCTTTTATTCATTCTTTACTCACCTAAGTAAATAAGAGAATAAAAATCCTAGAAATAACAATTCTAAATATGGTGTTTATTAATGTTTATTAAAACAAAAAAACAATTGAAAACATTAACAATGACAGATAAGAAGTATTTAATTGATATTTATTACTATATTTCTTTCAAATATTTTTTTGCTTATAATGTAACAAATTGGTATTATTTTGTCATTTATTTGATGTAGTAAGATGTAAATCTAGTAATGACCAAGTTTTTCAATGATTAATTATATTGCTAATGAAAAAACAATTGTTTGAATATGAATCATTATTTTGTAGATTGGAAGAAAATACAGAGAAAGAATAAAAAGTACGATGATGACCGTATTTTCTTTTACATATACAAGATGGCTATCAATATAATCATTGATGGCTGAGTTTGTCTGTTTACATATTTGCAATTTCTAGAGAAAAAAAAGACAGCTAAAACCTTACAATCCAAGTTCGTAGAAAATCACTCATTTTTTTCTTCTTCAGAATCCTTACTTCATGTCCTTTATCGTTTAATTTCATCAATATGATTCTATCACATTCTATAATAATAGCAACTCAAGTCTCTCTACTCGATCAATCAATATGGAACTTTTTTTCTTTATTTTCCTAACAGATTTGCTTTCTTGCTCTTCGTGCATTCTAATGCGATTAAAGATGTGACCATTTATACGAATGCATATATTTGTAGTATATCGTCATTCAATGATTACTATGCTTTACTAGTAATAACTGCCATGAAATGAATATAGCGATAAGACGAAGAAAAAAGGACGACGATGCTATAAAGATGACTTTTTTATTGATGATTAATGAACAAAATAAGAAACTGAATCTACAAGCTTTCGCTACAACTATCAAATGATGATAATCAAAAAGTAATTATGAGAGGTAGATTCTCGGATGAAATCAACAATAATTCAAAAATATAGATATGATAATTTGCATAACAATAAGTATTTCGAATGTGTATTATATTCATTCCATTTTATTTGTTTTTACTAATAGAAGCAAACAATTTTTTTTCTAGTGTTGCATGTCATTATTATTCTTTCTGTCACGTAATGAAAAGTAAGTATGCCATTTTTTTTAATTTCTGTTTTTTCTACTTTTTTTTTCATTTTTTTATTTATGTTATCATGATTATTTCTGCATACGATAAATTTGTTTTTTTACTTCTTTCGTTTTCTTATGCTGCTGTCGGTAGTTTTTTTTTGTCAGGTATTTGAAATATTTATTTCTTTTTCATTCAAAACATATCAATGTATTTTTACTCATACATTGCATAAAATCGAAGCATTTTCAGACAAGAAACATTCTGTGTGGATTTTCTAATTAGATTAGGCAACAAAAATGTATTTACAATTTTATTTTTTCAACAGGAAATAAATTCTTAAGTAGCTTAGCGTCATTTTATAAAAAATTACCTCAGGAAAGAATGATGATAGAATATTATTTTATCTGTTTCATTTCCTGAAATAGTGAGATATGCATATAAAACTCTGTTTATGAATTATATTAACTAAAAAAATGAAAAGACTTCGTTAAAACAAAATCAAGTTTACCATAGTATCTTATTGATAAAAATAAATGCAACAGTAGACATTTTGTCTTAGTAATCACTTTCTACTTTCATCATTGTTTTTACTCTAACTGTTGCATGACTGATCGTAGAGACATGATAGTGACACGTATTTAGCATACAGACATTCATGCATTAGAGTAGGGTGTCACTTTGCAGAGTTATTCATGTATGGGCATGCACCATATGGCGAACTGTTTTTCCTGAATCGTTTTACATAACAGCATTTTTCATGTGTTTGTATGACTGAGTAACAATACGAAAGAGAAATGAAGTAGTCACAAAGAAATCCGTTTCTATTAATATTTAAACGTTGAAAACTTATTATTAAACAAGAAACCTTTCATGTTGTTATATATAATACTATCTTTTAGTCTTCATACATGCTTAAACTAACGAAGCAGAAAAACTAAATAAAGTATACACTTATTGTATGAATATATTCTGAAAATGTAAGTAATTTTACTTTCTTGAATACTTGTTTATTATTCTCGTATTCTTCTTATGCATATTCTATGGGTTTTTTTGTTTGTCAAGTCTAAATTTACTTCATTAATATTTAAGAAATTTCTTTGATATTTATTTTATATGATAACAATACAAAATAACACAATCTGATGAAAGAAAATCTTTTTTTCCTAGAAATAGAATGGCAATTAGAAGAATTAAAGTATTAATAAGGTCGATTTTAGTGAAGAAGGAAGGAAAACGGAATCAAGATTATGTTTTTCTGTCTTGAATCATCTAACTGAATAATTTAATTTCATTAGTTTTTAAGTACGTTATAAAACATTGAAAAGCAAAAAAACAAATTTCACTAAATAGATTATGATGCAGCATTTTATCTGTCTATTTATTTCGACAGTTAGCATTCTATTCCTAGTTTTTCTTTATTATTTCATATAGATATATTAAGGTCAAATTCAGGACTCTTCAAAACAAAATAAAAATCTGTCGTTTTGTCCGAACGAAATTAAAATTAAACTAGAAATATATTGATCAAATCGACAAAACTTTTTTCATTACACAAAATATCATTATTATCGAATAAGATATAGTTCATATAGTTTTCGCCTATTGACCCATATTCTAATATGATCATAGTTTAGAATGACATATAGTTGAACATAAAAACTTCTCTTTTCTTTGCATGAACATTATTTTATGACATATGTCCCATTAGAGTCACTTGTGCATCTATTTGTCAATCCACAAACATATACATACAGAAAGTTTACACACTTCTTTTCATTGTAATATGTCTTGAATTATTGGTTACAATACATCTTAATTTTTTTGAACAAACTCATTTTAAATCAACTAAATATTGAACGATACAAATATTTTCTATAATTTATTATTTTGATAAACTAATTTTGTATAGATGTTTGATAAAAACGATAATATGTGAAATGAAAAAAAAAATAAATCCATTGTTCATTCAAACTCTAACTATCTTCGACGTGATCAATTAATTGCTAGTATGCATTATAATTGTATCCGAACAAAATTGGAATTTAACAAAGGTTCAATTGTAAACCTAACATAGATATATAAATGAGATTTTTAAACAAGAAATAAATGAACTAAAAATATCAAGTGACTTCGGAAATGAGAGAAAAATATAAGAATATGGTATAAAGCTTGTCAACCTATGTTCTTATTCCCTAGCGTCAAATCTTTTCTTATACTTATTTACGATCAGTTACATTTGTAGTTCTTCTCTGTCGTTATTTTTCCATCTCTTTGTTGGTGTCTTTCATTCTAATGTCATCTTTTAGATGACACAATGACGACATAATAGTATCAAAAAAAAAAAAGAAAAACAATAGAATAATGATGATCATGATGATGAAGCTAAGGCAGACTATTGGTTTCGTCCGGACCTATTTTGTCTTAGTAAACTTATTCTCTTTTTCTTTCTTTTCTTTTTTTTTTTTTTGAGAATAGTAAGTAATGTTGTTTCTTGTTTTAGTACTCTTATGCTGCTACTTATATTTTCAAGAAATATATTTCATTGTGCCACCTGTTACACCGATGAATGATCCTTTTTACAATTTATTTCGTAAGGAGCGAGAAAGCAAGAAGGTACTTTCCTGTGTATCTTCCTCATATGCATGTTAGCATGAATGTAAATTATATGTCAGATGAATTGAAATGAGATAATCAGCTAATGATTGACATTTATTTAGATAGCTAGTATTTCTAATGCTGATAAGTTGTTATTATCAAAATAATAAGAAACCGAAAAACATATATATCATCATTATTTTTTTACTTTTAATTTCTTTTGTTTTTAATTTTATTTTAGTATATTCATATGAATTTTATTTATCATTGTTGGTTTATAAATGAAAATAATTGTATATTAAATTAAATATTATTATTTTTTATTCTTATAACTCATTCAGATATCTGAATGATAACAACACAAGAAACAAATATTGATAAATGAGTATGAATGATAGCACACAAAGTTCATTGACGGATGGAAATACATCGACAATATTTGTCGAAAAATTATTTCAAAAAATAATACTTGGTTGTTTCCTTTCTAGTTTATCAATATTTACTGTTTGCGGAAATATTTTAGTATTATATGCTATACAAACAGAAAAAAATTTACGAACAGTATCAAATTTATTTATTCTTAGTTTAGCATTAGCTGATTTAGCTGTTGGTCTATTTGTTATGCCTTTAAGTGCAGCTCAAATAATTGCTGGTCGATGGCCATTTTCATCTGTTATATGTAAAATGTGGTTATCCATTGATTATGTTGCGAGGTATATTGAAAAAAATATTTAACGAGACATGTTTCTATAGATATAGAAACAACAAAAAAAAAAAAGAATTATTCATGCAGATTCGATTAAAAGAAAGAGAAGATTTTCTATAACATTAAACATAAAAATTCATTGAAATAAAACTAATTGTTTTTTACTTTTATTTTTATAGTACGGCCAGTATATTTAATCTTGTTCTACTCAGTCTTGATCGTTATTGGGCTGTTGTTTATCCTTTACGTTATCTACGAAAACGTACACGTCGACGAGCAACAGTATTTATTCTTATTGTTTGGTTTATAGCGTCATTATGGGCTCCGGCTATTATATTTTGGTCATATATTGCTCCTCAACATAGTGATACAATTAAACAAAATGAATGTGACACATCATTTCGTTCGAATAAAACATTTAAAACATTGACAGCTTTAGTTAATTTTTATTTTCCATTATTAACTATGATTATTGTATCATGTCGTATAATGGTTGCTATACGTTCACGTTCTCAAATGGAATATGGTCGACGATTATCATCAACAACACAAAAACAAATGAAACTAGATCGTACTTTTAAAACATCAATACGTGATGAAAATCAAACTAATTTCAAATTCAATAATACTTCTAGACCTTTATTACCACCAAGAATTGTTACTAACCCACTCGATTCATCTATTCCAGATTATCAACCCATATCTAATAATATTAATGATAATATAACACCGACGATTGAGCCTGGTCAATGTTTTTGTTCCACATGTCAACCATCTAATGAAAATGATAATGAGAGTCTTTGGGAAGTACAACAAAGTCCAATAAAAAAGTCTAATTTATCACAAACAAAACATTTTTCATTTGCTCAAATAAAACCTCTATCAAGAATATTTTCACCAAAAAAACTTACAGAAGAAAATACAATACGTAAAAGTCTAGAAGCATATAAAACTACATATGATAATGATAATATAAAAATAAGAAATTCTTTCAGTGAATCAAATAATATGAAATATTCAATGATTATTTATTCAAATGAACATTCACAAAAACATTTATCACCAGTTTTAGAAAAAGCATCAATTAAACAATCAACATCATCGTTAAATAAAATACCAATTAAACAATCAAAATCAAGAACAGTGTCAATAACATCAAGTTTTTCGGATGAATGTGTTGAACCAATATTTTTTCATTCAACAGAAGATCAACAAAAATCAAAATCAATAGAAAATATGACTATGTAAGTGTGAAGATAAAAAATAAATTAGTTTCAAAGACATATTTTTTTTTTCGATTATTTAGACAACAACCAACAATATCTAATCAATCACAACCAATAAATTCATCTCCAAAACTAGCAAAAACAGTAACAGCAGCAGCAGGAGCAGCAGGAAATGATTCAATAATGACAAACAGACATGATTCATCAGCATATTCCTCTACCCATAATACACCCAAAATGAGTTTCTCTTTTTTCCATACACTTATTAATCCAAGTCATTCCAAGTCATTACAAAAAGAACTTAAAGCAGCTAGGCAATTGGGAATGCTTGTTGGTGTATTTACTGTTTCATGGTTACCATATTTTATTTTATTTTTAGTTGTTGCTTGGTGTAATCATTGTGTATCGGATACTATATTTGTAGCATCAATATGGCTTGGTTATCTCAATTCAACATTTAATCCATTAATATATCCTCTATGTAATGCACATTTTCGTCGTGCCTTTCAAAAAATTTGTTATTGTAAACATGAAAAAACAAAATTACCTAATTTAAATGCTTTACGTGAACTTCAAGTATTACATGGGATGAGACAACGACGATAAAATCTAGCATCCTTTTATGCTTTTTTGTTTTCTTCTTGTTTTGTTATTAATATTTTACATATTCTTTGAATATATCACATTTTCTTTTGCTCTCGTTCGCTTTTTTTTTAATGCTACATGTGATTTTTATTCGAAAAAAAGACAGTTTCATGTTGCACTAGAGAATTATATACTAGTAATTATTCGGAAACATGAAACCAATATTAACTATGATTGAAATCTGTAATCATGATGTGAAATTCTAGAGAATAAATGAGGTTAACATTAACCTATACTTTAATTTTTCAAAATAGATTGTATTCAATGATAGTTATATAAAAGATAAAAATTTTGTCAACCGAAATAATCATTTCATGCATCAACAAACTACATTGATCTCAAAAAAAATTGAAGGAATAATCAACTTTGATATGAAACATTAATACTTCAACGTTAGATGCATTTATTTATGTATATGGTAATGAGTTTTGACAGCATCTTCCCCTTGATTTAATAAATGAATAAAAAACAAAAAAAAAACAGACTCCTATATATTGCATGATGTACTAAATCAGAATTAATTTGATTAAAACAATAGATATTATTTTTTTTCTTGTTTAATTATTGATAAATGCTTTTTTTGTCTTAATTTTAACTTAATTATTGAATGAAAATAAAGACTAATGATCAATTAATAATAGCTTATTTCTAATATAAAATAATTAAATTTTTGTTTTCTTTTAATAGTTGTAATAAATAAAATTATTCATCATCATCAATTTGTACAAGTTTCATTATAACTAATAAGGACAGCTTTCAAAATAGGATATATATATATACAGGTGTTTGCAAAAAAACTTGAAAACCTTCTTCCACTATATATCGCCTTCTATAACAGTACTCTTCGAACTATTTTATATTGTGGTAGGTAGTCCACGAAGAGTACTACACAACAGTATAATTTCATATTCTCTTTGTTCACTTCTAGAAGTATCGAAGAGGAAAAAATCACGGTTCTATATATATAGCGTGTAGTAAATCTATCGAGGGTTTACCTCTCGAAAAATGGCTTTTATAATTATTTATAACAATAGAGAAAAAGGTTTTAAGAAAAAAAAAAAATTTTCCAAGTATTTTTGCAGACACCTGTATATATATTTATGATGCAGTAGAAGTGTAAGAAAACGTCTAACGTTGTTTTTGTTTTTAACGTTACAAAACAGTGAGATACTTGAACTCTCATAGTGAGTACGCAAAAAATATGATATTAAATTGACGATTTGAATATGATTATTATAGATTTGTTAATTTGAAGTAATATAATAAAAACTGAATTAGTTTTCTATATGAGTTCAATGAAATGGAAATGCTTTCATTGTTATTTAACAATAGTTACAATTCCTGAGTAGAAATATTCTATTAATAGAAAATTGAAAAATTCATTTAATGTAGTCTTTAATGAGTACATGAATATATAGCATGATCTTTCTTTTTTTTCAAGATCATCTATACCATAGACTTCCGTGCTGTTCCTTCTATACCATAGACTTCCGTGCTGTTCCTTCTATTCAATTTTTGCATGAATTATTAGCCTTATGATGAGATTTATATAATATAAATTATGCAATCAAATCCTACAAATTGATTCATAAGCAGTTTTACGATAAAAAATTTGAATATTTTCACTCTACAGGATGTTTCAAAAGTCTGAACAAAAAGGGATTTGAATACTTTTTTTTACAGTTTGATCATATATTCATTAGAATAAATTTTAGATAGAATACTTGTACCTGAAAAGTCAGAATTAAAATAGTTTTATTTATGATCAAATTCAAATAAACCAACGTTATAAAGTGGTACTTAGAAATTGAATTTGGAAAAAATACGTCAACTAAACATTGCATTGGCTATAGCTTCTAACGATTTTGTGAAAACAGTATTGTTGAAGATCGGTGATCATAGAGTAATCATTTTAAAAAAAGTCAATGAAGTTAATGATGCTTGTAGAAATGAACCAGCATCAAGTGTTCGGTCTATATAACTCTTTTTCGTAGCAGTACCTTGTATAGCTTTAATAAGAGATGCTTCTTCATAATTTCGTTTGTTGTTCTTTAGGATAATGAGCAAGCTTGTGCAATAGACTGAATAATAGATCCTGGTTCATTTTCACAAATATCTTTAACTTCATTGACTTTTTCTTCAGTGATTGCTCTAAGTCTTCTAAAATGTGATCAATTTTTGACAATATCAGTTTCACAAAATCGCTTAAATATGATTCAGTTAGCGTGTTTGCACCGAATTTGACTTGCAGCGGTTGTTTTTATAAATATTTTATCTGAAAATTTTAATGCATATATGATCAAACTGTAACAAAAAACTATTTAAATTTCTTGGATTGCTGAGGAACTATTCATATTTATTTCCTTCGTTCAGGCTTTTGGAACATCTTGTATGAGCCTAATTTTTTTTCATGATAAAGGATGCTTCAAAGTTTTTTTTTTTCCAAAAGAACAACATTTATAAATATTGTTTTGAAGTATCATTTTTGGTTTCAATAATGAATTTCGATCTTTTATAGTATTGAAGAAGGCCCTAACAGATCCATGTGTATGTACATTTGTTTATCCGATTATGTGTTTCGTTTTGCAATGCTTGGTTGTTTTTTTTCTTTCGTCGTCGATATAAATGTCTGTCTTTTCTTAAGTACAATGAAGTAAAAGTGACGATTACTTTGACTATCTTTGCTGATGCTCGTTTTTATAGAGGTTTCGAAAAAATATACTTTGAAATTTTAAATTCATGTTATGACCTGTACGATCATAAAGTTCTTATGAAAAAAATAGCTCTGATGTGTTTTCTATTACGGGAAAAGAATTAGCCCCATAGAGTAAAGATATTCAAATATTCTACATTACAGAAGAACATTGAGATATTAACCCATTGACGACGAAGCTGAAATTTAGTAAAATAGGCCTTTTCAATATTTATTGTGTTTCTGATATAGATGCCACTGGTAACAGCATTGTATCGTTAAATCAAATGTAAGCATAAGAATTATGATCGCCAATAATTTTCAAAGTATACCATGTTAAAAATAAGTTTTTCCTTTATTTATTCTAAAAATAAGTCTGCTTTCAAAGGGTTAAGAAGACTGCCCTTTCTGGATGTTAAGATCAAAATTTTTCGATTTTTGCTTTTTCATCGTTAACATAACTTCGAAATGTCCTCTGTCAAATGACATATAAATCAAAGTTCTTCATTGTTAGTTAGTACTTTTATTAAATCCAACTCTTGAAATCCCTAACAGAAAAACTCGCACTGCGATTATTCTTTGTATGCAAAATTCTCCTAATGACAAATAATTATTTCTCATTTCGCAGGTGTTGAGATCATTTTGATTATTTTAGTTAGAGAAAAAAAAGTCTTAATACATACAGGAAAATTTGTTTTTCGTTTTTCTTGAAACCAATTTTTACACAAAAAAAGTCCAGAATCGACTCCGTTCCTCCGACATAATATATTCGATCGAGCTAGAACTTTGTTTTGCAAATCAGTATTTTGATCTTTTTATTTGAACAAAAGAAGATAAAAAGAAACCAAAAGAAGTAAGCATTCCAAACAGTCTTTAGTATCCTTAAAAAAATTTCAGCACTATCAGACTTAATGCGAGTGAGAAAGCGGGACAGTTTTTAGACTTTGCGATCCAAATATTTTCAAAAAGGAAGTATTTGAAAATTTGGATTCTCTGACTATTTTTGCTTTACTCATCGAAATCTATCTATCCTGAAAGTTTCAAATATTTATGATGAGCTGTTCTTCAGAAATTCCACAAAGAAGAATGATCTCCTTAAGTCAATTTTTCCTATTTCTTCGCCATGTGAGACAAATATCGATTTGTTCTTTTCAATTTTAAGTTGTACGGACAATAATCATATGCAACTCTTTTTATTGAGATATTTTTCATTTATCTATAACAAAATTTCATTTACCAAAGAACATACTTTTCTAACTATTAATACATGAATTTTTAATAGTTTCATGACTGCATAATTTTTCTATAGTTCAAAATGGTCAAATTAAATCAATATTATAAAGTACAAAGATTTTTTTTATATATGACATTCATTTCAATTAAATCTCCGAAATAATTGTAGTATTTACGACTAGAATAAATACAAGGCAAACAGAATGAAGAACACGATACATCTTCTAATGATAACAAATAGTTACTATTCAAATAGTTTAAGTAAATGAAGACAAATCATTTCGAAAAATCTTTTATTCCTGTGACATATTACAAATAATGTATAACGAAATATTAACACGATTTATAAATCCCAATATCAAATACAGTTAATAAATGAGCTATACGGTTTAATTCTTCTAATATCATCCTTGACGGGCTATTCTATTGTAAACACATATTGTTAGTTACATGTATTGTGTACACACATTTCTTTGTTTGTCTCTCTCTCTGCCTATAAATATCAAAAAACATAGACGTCGTCGATTTGTCCGTCGGTTATTTGATTCGAAATCGATCTATGTCAATACTATACTAAGTAACTTTAATTGTCCTCCGCTTTCAACTATTGGTCAAAACGAGGTCACAATAGTGAAAACAAAAGAAAAGAGAATGAGAGAAAAAAAATGAGAGAAATATATTCATATAAAGGCGCGTTAAACTGTTCATTCGATTGTTATCTTAGTTAAGAGTAACTACTATTTCTATAGCATCATGTCACAATTACATGGTTCACAAGATCGTCATAATTTACCAGTTGGTCGTTTTCCACGACAACTTTTTGATTTCGAAAATTTTCTCGGTTCGTCAATGTCTAAATTTTTTTTTAATTAGAAAATCTTTTTTTTTTGTCTTAAAGGTCCATCACTTGATTTATTTGATCCATTCGATGAAATTGATTTAGCTTCACATCGAATGCAAAGTGCTCTTCAGTATATATCAAAAAAAAAAATAAAAACAAACGAATTTTTTTTTTCAAATTTCTATAGCAATTCGTTTTTCTTTTTTTGTTGTGCAGATGGTTACAAGATCCACCACGTCTTCAACGAGAACTTTGTCCAGTTACAGGTCATAAAAAACGATCTCATACGGATAAATTTCGTGTTACATTAGATGTAAATGGTTATAAACCAGAAGATTTAAGTGTTAAAGTTGTTGGTCGTAAATTATTTATTGATGGAAAACAAGAATTTCGTGATGGTATTAATAACAAACAAAGTTTTATAGAATTTTTATTTTTTTTTGTTTTAGCTGATGATTTTTCACTTAAGGAAATGCGTAAAACATATGATATACCTGAAAATGCTAGTTTTGAACATATGACATCATTTCTTACTGCAAAAGGTTTATATTTTCTTTTTTTTTTTTATTGAATATCATTTAAATATTTTTTATTTAGGTACATTGGTCGTTGAATTTCCATTAATTACACATAATAAAGAACGAGGTAAATGTTTAGTATAAATTCTAGTGAAAATAGTTTTTCGATTTTTTTTTCTTTGCATAGATGATCATCATCATCAATTACAACAATCTGGTTCTAATTTGAAAGAATTTAATTTTGATGAATTTTTTAAAAGTGCATTCGAACCTAAAATTACTGATGATACAGAAAAAGGAACAAAGAAAATTGATTTATCATTAGATATGACTGGTTTTCGACCAGATCAAATTCAAATTCATCTTAAAGATCGTGATTTAATTGTTCAAGTAAATATACAATTTGAATTTTTGTTTTTGTAAACTTATTATTCAATTAATTCTAGGGTGAATCAAGTGCATCAGATAAACATCATACAGCTCGTTCATATATTTATAAAGCTGTTACATTACCACCAGTAAGTTAATATTCTCATGAGTCGACAAGTGATTGAGTTCGATGATCGATTTTTTCTGATTATGACCGGTTTAGATCGAACTTATAGAACTCGATTCTAATAATGAAATGTCATTGTTTTTCTTTTTGTATTTGATTATTTCTAGAATATTGATGTTGAACATATGCGCTCGTTTCTTCATGATGGTAAACGACTTGTTATTACTGCTCCGTATCATGAAAATACTGCTACAATGAGCAATGGAAAAGCTGGTGCACTTGGTTGTGGTGATCATAGTAATAGTTCAATGAAAAATGTTAATACTAAAGATGATCTTAAATCACCTACATCGACATCACCAACAAGTTCAACATGTTCAATTGCTGGTTCGGTTAATTCAACAGTTGATAATACACATTAAATAAACTAAATTGAACTTATTATTTTTTTTTCTCTCTCTTTCGTTTGGAATTACATCTAGATTTTATCTGTTATCAATAGATTCATCAATAAACTCACTTTATCTCAATATAAAATTCTGTTTTTTAAATTCATATTTAAGTTTCGTATATTTATAGAAATGTTAACAATAGTAAAAATTTATTTAGACATGACTTTAGTTATTAGACTATAGCAGTAAGCAACACAAAGTAAGTCAATAAGATGTCATCATTAGTATTTATGATCTAAGATATACGCAATTATTTCTTTCTTGTTTTTCTTTTCATTCTGAACACTGCAAAGAACGACAGAAAAGAAAATGAGAAAGAAATAGTTGCGTATGTCTTAGGTCATAAGTACCTAGTGATGATGTCTTATTGAAGGTCGAAAGATTTTCTTCTTTGTATTTCTTTAATAAAAGAATGTCTGTTGTGGTTACTTTCCTTCATATAATTTATTAACTGCTTTTCAACAACCAACAATATATCAAAAGACAAGCTTTTAACAGTATATTTGGTGAATATGAAACGTCACGAAATTGATTTTTATTATAAACAAATTTTTAGTTATATAACTTTTTGTTTAAAGTTGAGAGAACTACGGTTGATATTTATTATGATATTTCACGGTAGAAAAATTTCTTGAAAATATTTGATATGATCTGTCCTGTAGAATTAATTTCTCGCTGTGCATCATAAATGGTGACAGTTATTTCGTGTCTGTCGTAATTTATGTGATGAGATTGATAAACTTTCTCTTTATTGAATGGAATTTATACTAACAATTGTATTTGACTCATTGAAAACAAGTTTAATTAATTCAATATTTAATTTTTCATCAAGAATTGCACAATATTTTGAAGTTTAAGAATATCTGTAAAAACTGCGAACATCCACGGACACCATCCAAGCTGTAAAGAAACAGCGAGTTCAAAAACGTGTACTATATGAATATGTATTGCAGACCGCGCTTTTTGTTCTCAACTGGAATGTAGTCTTTTTGTGGACACAGACATTCACAGTTATTTGAAGTGTTTTATTCAGTGTGTGAGGGCTGAAAGGGCGGTATTCCACTGAAAATCAGGTTGGTCCTTTCGGAGTTTATGATTCTTCTACCATGTACTGTGTATCTGTACTCTCAAAAATAAATGTTCGTCTTCTCAGAGTTTAATATTTACCCTCCGAAAGAAAAAAAACCTGTAAAAAAACACTGGTCACTTTGATTTCAATTGTAAAAGATGACAATAGCTACCTTAATGCTTTATTTGTAAAACATCTTATATAAGTAAAAACCAAAGTAACCATAGGCATTCGTGTCCACAAAAATAGTCTATATTCCAGTTGAAAACAAAAAGCACAGCTCAGAATAAGTTTCCTTAGAAATTCATTTTGAATTCGATCTTTTTTTGTTGCAGTTTTAGTAGTGTCCGCAATTTTAACAGATACACAAAGTTTAAAGGTAAAAGAATAGCTAATTTTCTTTTCATTATTATTCGTTGATTAAAATATTCTTGTGTTCTCAGTAGCAGAAGAAACGATCGAATAATCGTTTAATTTTTTTGTATTTTCATACTGAATGGTCTATATATCTATTTATTAATAAAGATACAAAAAAAAACATGCTAACTAAATAAAATAAACAAATAAATATTAAAAATCAACACATTTCCCTTTTCGTTCCCAATCACCATAACGTGTTGGTTCGGGTCCACGTGGTCCATTGACTTCACCGGTGACTGGATTTGTATTATTCGCCCATGGTTTTAATGGTTCTTTTTCGGCATCGGGATGTGTATATTCATCTAATTTACCCATAGGTGTTTTACTTTTTATTGATGATTTTTTTGAATCTTTATTAGTTGAAGTTTTTGTCGAATGTAAACGTAATGTTTGACATATGGTAAATGATCGTTGAATATAACCAGAATAAGATGAAATTGAATACAATCGATTAAACATATCTGAAACAAAGATATTTTTTAAATACGATCTTTATTGTTGGAGCCTTTTAATAAATGAAAAAAAAACAAAATTGAATTGTACAAGAAAAAATAAAGATTTTATTAATTTTGATTATGTTTGGAATGATCTTTTTCTGATGATGATCGAGTCCTATGATGTTTTTTTACTTTCGATTTTTCTTTATGACTATGTTTTTTCTTATGTTTATGTTTTGATTCTGATTCGGAAGTGGACGATGATGATGATGATGAATGTTGTCGTTTGCGTTCCTTTTTTTCTCTATATAGAATTAAAAAATAAAAATGAAAATAATTTTTGTTGAATAAAAAATACTTTTTTGATTTTAATGTTCGTTGTATTGTTTTCAAACCATGTTTCTTAACAAGATCAATAAGAAATCCATCTAATTCTTTTTCAGTCATCATATTTTGTTCGATTGTTTGTTTTACTGAAATAAATAAATAATTATTTAATGAAAAACAAAACACAAAAAACACGAACGTTCATCATCCTCTTCATCATCAATATCATCTATTAAATCATCTTCATCATTTTCTGACCATTCATGTTTTTCTTCGTCAGAACCAGTTGCTTTTAATTGTCTTCGTCGTCTTCGATCTTCTTTCCATTGATTATCATGTTTTTTATTTTTATGATGTTGTTTTAAATTATGTGAATCATTATGTATGGCTGGTGTCATTGGTTCATTTTTAATTGAACTTGATTGTGGTTCACGTTTACTTGATGATTTTTGTTGAGTTGGTGTAACAGCAGCTAAAAAGAATCAGTTCATATTAATTCAAAAAAAGAAATTAAAAAATGAAGACAAACGTGGTGGTGGTGGTGGCGGCGGCGGCGGTGGCATAACTTTCATGCCTAATGCGGTCATAAGTGCGTCTTCTTCAATTTTTTTTGCTGCACGAAATTCTGCTGATTTTATTTGTTGTTCATATTCACGATTTTTTGCATGCCTGAATTAATAATAAAAAAAAAACATTTCTGTTTTTATTAATAATTTATTTGTTTTTACAACTTTACCATGTTAAATCTTTACCCTCTTGCCGACGACCAATTGGTGCCATTACTGAATGTCCTGAATAACATTCTCGATCTTTATCCGACTTAACTGTATTCCGACTAAATAAATATCATAAATGAAACATAATATACAGTGGGTGCAAAAAGTTCCGCTACCAAGTGAAAAGTACCTAACCTTTAGTCTTTTAATCTTATAGTTCGACCACAAATACAGCATTTTGAACTCAGATTACAAGGATTAATCAGGACTTGATTGGTCTTCATATGAAGGAGCTAAAAGCTCAACATAGAAAACAAATCTCATGGCGTTAGACCCCTGATTCGACAGTTCACGAAGAAAGATTTCTAAGTGATGCATCATTTTTAAGTTGAGACTATATTCAATCGATAGAGTCTACTCAATCAGTAAACATCCTAGAGTGATTCGAACTGTTGAATCTTTGTTGTTGAGATATTGAATTTTTAGTGGCTTTTTCCTATAGAATTCCAAACTTCAAACAAAATCATATTTTTGAAGTTTAATCTGAGACTTTGCCCACATAAAGGACCCAATCAGACTAGCTTGTAGAAAAAAAAAATGTCACAATTCTTTGACAAAGCTTCTCTGAAATATAAATCTTTCAAACTATTCACATTTTTTTCAATAATCATGGTAACACGTCTATATTTTGAGAAATTCAAATATCCAAGAAACTTGGTCAAATAATTGTAAAAATTTTTCCTACAAGCTACTCTGATCAGGACCTTTATACAGACGAAGTTCCAGATCAAAATTCAAAAGTGTAATTTTACTTGAAAACTGGTGCCCCACAGAAAAAAAAATCTACTAAAAGTTCAATATCTCAGTAGCAAAGGTGCAACAGCTCGAAGCACTCGAGGATATTTACCTACTAACTAGTCTATATCGACTGAATATAGTCTCGACTTAAAGGCAATTTATCACTTGTAAGACTTTTCCTCGTCAGTACGAACAATAAAACTTCCATATCAAACAGTTTTAGTTTGCCTGATTTATGAAGTATTCTTTGGATAATCTTTACATGAGAGTTTATGGGAATGATCGAAAACTGACCAATATCTCTGATCAATTTTTAGCCATTTATCTTGAAATTTTTTCCGGTGAGTGCTATGCTCCAGTCAAGTTTCTCTTGAAAATTTCACGATCGCACTCATTAATTGAGAAGAGATCCATGCTAGGACTGTTCTAGATAATGGAGGTACAGCGAATTGGAGTATCCTATCTATAATACAATATAGACATAAGAATCTTTATTTTTTGTCAATAAGAAAATGGAGATTAACGCAGTTAAATAGTAGAAAACTAAAAAAGTGTCAAAAAAACCTTTTTTGAGTCCTAGAGTGAAAACTGATGTTTTCATCACAAATACGTTACATTAAACTCTATCAACTTCAAGTTCCTGCTTGCCGTTATAGTTTACCAAACTCTATTTGTAATCAAAACATTAGGCAAAAACATTGAAGTTTATGTAATTTTTACTCAGTATGAAGACTTTTTGAAACCATTGTAAGAAAAATTATTTTCATACTTAAATTGATCTTTTCCATTTTTTGTTCCAGCATTATTTGAACGTGATATTGACATCTAAAACGTACATATACACAAATAGTTTTATTTATATACATATGATAAAACAAAAACGAAGAAAAAAGAAAGATGAGAAAAAAAATGAATCATTTCGTTTCGTTTTGCTTTGTTAAGACGAACAAGCACATGAAGCAGCATGTTCAGCTGAATAAACAAATGCTTCCGTCGCTAATGCTGGATGTTGTTCAACTAATAAACGCCAATCATCACTTTCAGTTACTTCAAGTATATTACGCATAATAAAATTTAAAACACGTTTTTTTAATTCATTTGCATTATGTAAATCAGCAACTATATAAAGCATTGTACAATTTGATACAGATAATGAATTCATCATTATTAATTCAGCTTTTTGTTTTAAAAATTCTAATTCATATTTATCAGCTGCTTTAAAAATTTCTACAGCATTATATTCATCAATTTCTTCAACATTTGATGTATAAATATATTCAAGTAAAGCACGAACTGTTTCAGGTTGTAAATCTGTTATTTCAATTGTTGAATTTTGGTCTTCAAGCATCGAATGTGAAAACATGGCAGCAAATACGGGACTACGAACCTAGAATATAAACGAAAAAAAAATATTTCAATTGAATGCGGAAAACAGATTTATGATTGATAAAATACGAAAGAAACATGTATAGAAGACAATTTGTTGGATACTTTTAAATTTTTTTTCAATTCAGAAAGCCATGCGAAAGATTTTTTCGAATTTAATATTTTATCTAACAAAACTTGAATTAGAATTCAATAGAAAAAACTTGAGAGATCAGCATTTCGGCTATATGCATTTTCATTAAAACATAGGGCACAGTAGGATGACAACATGCACTTAGATCACATGATAGATGTAGCGTTTTGTTCAGCAAATTGCATTTCGAAACAATGACATTGTGTGTGTCAGTAGATGAAAAGTACTATATGAATTTCGTAATTGAATTGCTTCAGTTGAAGTCATCAGTTGTTAGATTACTCAACAAACTACTTAGAAATCCACAATATAAAAGATGAGCTAGTTTAAGTACGTACTCGTGCTCGATGGACTATGCTACCTTGCTGAGCACAACGGAGTGTACTAACGTTTTATAAGATTCAGAATTTTTAAGGAAGTTAATAAGAAAAATTTGAATCCGTATCGAAGGTTCTGTTTGGTTTTCGGTCTGGGATGAAATTTATGTAACCCAAAAATAGTTAGCACATGAAGTATTGTATGTGGACGTTTATTTTACTCATAGTAAGATATCTAAGATTTCTAAACGATAGGTTTGAAACTGATAGTTATCGAATTGCATATTATTTTTTTATGTGATGATTTATTTCAATACCGAATCAAAAATGGTGCTTTTAAATAACGAAAACAAGAGTGATATAGAGTTATCTTCGACTGAGTCTAAAAATCATTTGATATTTAATCTATTGAAATGTGATTAACTTATAATTTTTCTTCTTAATAATTTCAGTCGACTGAATATCAGTTGATCAGTCTAGTAGAAGTCTACAAGAGTTCATCTCCCATCAAGACATGTTTTGAAGAAATTTTATTAAAGAATTTTGCTTGTAGTTAAATCTCATGCTTATTAAAATATTCTGAAAGTTTTGCTAAAACAAACTGCATCGTTCATAAGATTTAGAATGTTTAACATATTCAATTTTCAAACAGTTTCCTCTGATACAATCTTTTCAATTTAAATTTTTTTTTATAAACATGAGATCTATCTATAGACAAAATTTCAAAGTTGAATTTCTTCAATGTATATGCTAATGTAATTTGAAATAGAAGCGTCATAACTCTGCAAGAACAAAATATGGAGACGGACTCTTGTAAGCTTCTATTCACTCACATCAAGGTTTATTAGGCATACACCGAATTTGGAATATTCGGATTAGATTTTGAATGCGGTCATTTTCAGTTAATTAATAAAAGAAAACAGAATTACGTCAAAATAAAGGACTTTCGGCTTAATGACAATAGATTTACACACAGTGTGGTAAATGATCCAAAAGCTAAAGGTGTAAAGATATCCTTAAAAAGATCAATCATGCTTAGACATACTCGAACTTAACTAAACCTTACAGTGCTTCTATGATTACCTATATACCTCAAGAAGCACTTGAACAATTACCCAAATACTCGTCACTATCTGAACTGGTTGAATAGTTTCCAAACCGAAACACTGAGCCAGAGTCCGAGTTCGATGCATACCGAAGCTTTATCAACTGGTAAACAGTCGACTGAAAACAACGTATAACATTTGAAAAGCTTCTCTGATTAGTCAAAAGTTAATCAATATGCAATAAATTCATTAAACAAAAAACCGATCAGATTGTAATATTTAAACTTACACTTAATATACTTCGATGTGCATAAAATGTTGTTTTAGTCGGTGTTGATAAAAGTGCTAATGCTGTTGAAGTTGTTTCATCATGATTAGCTTCTCCAGATGATTCTCCAGCACCACTACTTCCACCTGAGTTTGTACTATATCGTTTACGTTTTGTTCGATGATTTCCAGCACCAGAATTATTATTATTATTCTTTTTTGATGATGATGATGATTTTCCTCCATCAATCGGTGATGAAGATGTTGATGATGATGATGATGATGATGATGATGATGATGATGATGGAATATCATGTGAAGATTTATTTTCATATGTTAAATTATTATATTGTTGTGGTCGTACAATAATTGTAACATCATGACAATTATCTTTAGTAGATGTTAATAATGAATTTAAATGTGTCGATAATGATATTAAACTTTCATATGTATTCTTTTTCTCTTCATGTATTATTGATGATGATGATTCACCAACAATAATAACACGTGTAAATATTTTTAAACTTTGATCAGCATTTAATAATTCTGATTTTCGTTGTGTTGTTAATACCATACGCATTAAATATTCAGAATAACCCCAATCACCACCTGTTGGAAATATATGATATGGCGTTTTACGTACAATATGAAATTCACCACGACTATTTATTAATGAAAATTCAGCTTTAGCTTGTAAATCAGTACGACCACGAACATATTTAACAAATAAACTTATATATTCAACTGATTTTTCATTAACACCTTTTGGATAAAGTTTTAAACACCAACTAAAAATAAATAAATAAATAAATAATTAAGAAAATTAATTGATTAATTAACCTTGTATCAGTATGTGGACCAAAATTTGGAGAAAAATAAGAACTAAAGAGAACACGAGGTGATTGAGGATCATCTATTATAAAAATAAATGTATTAAAAATAAAAATAAAAAAAAGAAATAATTAACCTAAATATGATTGAAAATGATCGATTGTCCATAAATGTGTAAATGAAACAACTTTTCGATCTGTTACACATATTGAATGTGGTGGATTTGATGATAATGGACGATTACCACGAAAATTTGAACGCTCCGTACCACTGCCTGACATTGACTAGAACTGGATGAGCTAATCATGAACGAATAACAAATAACAATAACCTAACAGATGTCGTTTTTCATTGGTTAAATCAACTGAACCAATCGATTTCTTTATATGATAGATTGTGCTATAACAATTTATCGCTTGATCTAAACTAGATGCATCAACATAAAAAGACTGTCTAGACTTGAATGAATGTATGATCTAAAGATCGTTTACATTTTTAGAATGTAAATCAACAAGACTTCAAAAATTACAATGAATGCAATTCATATTATAATGGCAACATCAACATCTGCAAATCCACATAGTGCACCTAATACTCGAATTGAAAGTCTTGCAAGAAAAAGAAAAATATCAGCAGTTATTTTCTTAAGTTTGTTTTGTTTTTATTTTTATTTAGATACGAACTATTAAAAATTTATTTTATATTTTAGTTTTTGGTATTTTATTACTTGTTGCTGGTTCTCTACTTGCTTCATATGAAAAACAAAGATTTTCTGTTTCATTTATTGTTTTCGGGTATTGATTTTATTAAAGAAAAAACAAAAAGTACGAATGATCTAAGTTTAATTGTTGTTGATTTTTTTTAAGTGGTATCGGTATTATATTTGCTTTTATGTATTGGATATCAGCTCAAAAAATCTTAACTGCATTACGAAAACTCAATGCTCAACGAATGAGAGTAAAAACTAATTGAAATTCTTTTATATTTATTAAAGTTTTATTCTAGCAAGCAAGATTTCAAGCTCAAAATTCTGGCACAATTAATTTTGCAAGTATGAACAACGGGTATGTTATCGTATATATGTTTTTTTTTCTACAATAATTAGAAATTAAAATGTTACTTTTTCTCTAGAGATTCCCATCGATATTCAAGTCCATTCCATGTGGGTTTGCCCAGTTATGAACAAAGTATTTTACGCCCAAGAGGTAAATATTTAGTTGTTTTTTCATTTTATCAAATAATGTGACGTAATTAATATTTTTGTTTTTTTCATTTTTTGTTTTGTGTCATGTAGATATCCCACCATCGTATGAAGAAGTGATCAATATTAAATCAATAAATGATACAACGAATTACTCTAGTCATGATTCATCAACTGTTCCGATTGATTCAATATCACTTGCAGTTGATCAAGCTGAAAGTGCTACTTCTACTAATTTTATAAATGAAGAAATACCCAATCGAAAACGTACTGCACATAATTTTTCATCACAATAATTGTAAATAGAAAAATGCACTATCTTACCTTTTTTTTGCCTTATTAAGAGCATCTATAGATGTAAATGTATGTGTGTGTAGTTATGATAAATTTGTATGTTTATATATCTTTTGTTTTTGATACCTGATTATTGTTAATCTCATTTTGACAGAAAGTTAGAGTATAACGATAAATTTCTGATCTATTGTTGCTTTTATACTTACACAGCTCAATATGTTGTTTTTTAAATTTTATGTCTGCAATCATTTTGCTTTGTTTCTTTGTGATCTATATTTTTCATTGTCTTTTATTTGTATCAGTATTGGCCAGACGTTATTGGTAATACATTTGATTGGAATAAACATAGAATGAAAGCGTAGTAGTTAAGACGTATAGTTTTCTCCAATGATTTACTACGAATTTCTGTTATATTCAAATAAGATTTGATAACTTTAAAATTTACGTATTTTTTTATTTGTCTTATTCTTTTATTAAATTATGGAAAGGGTGAAAAGGTCAATAAGAATCAATATACTGTTCATGAACTGCAACAACTTTAGTTAATATATTTTCCGCTAGTATTTGTACTCTTGGTGCAAGACGAACATGTACAGCTTCATTTGATCGTTTTAGAACATTTTTTCACGGTAGAATCATCGTTTTTTCTTCTGGAATCGTATTCTATATTCTTTTTTTTGCATAGTTTCTATAGTATCGATATCAAGTCAAAAAATGATTACACAAATGATATTAGCTTCAATGACTAAAGAATGTGATATTCGATTATTGTAGTTTGGTAATTTAATCAATGTAATTAAAATGTCACTAGAAACTAGTTTATGTCTTTGTAAAATGAGTAATTCAAATGAATGCTTGAACAATCCGGAATACATGAAATAAAACATTGTAGAAAAATTTTCTATAAGGTTTAGCAGTGAAACATACAGTGCGGCGCCAAAAAAGCATGTACATTTTTGTTTTTACGCATGAACGAATAATAAGGATACTC
>CAJNOL010000832.1:53398-100574 GCA_905250125.1 Rotaria sordida
ATGATACATGTTTATAATTGAATCCTATACTCATTGAACGATCGTTGTATAACTATTATTTTGAGGTAGATTTTGCAATGCACTTGTTACGTGATGAATTTTTATTAATAGTTCTTGTGAAATGAATTGCTCAAGGGATTCATAAGATTTTTCTGTTTTACAAAATGGCAATGAGAATAATAATGTAATGCAGATAAATAATATACTGATGTCTCTTTGTATATTCTGAGACTGTGTTTAATTTTTAGGTTTACTACTCAGTGCATTATCGATGATTCCTACTAATGAAGTTGATCTTACATTATACGAAAACATTGAAGTTTATCAAGATCTTAAAACAAATGCAATAGAAAAATTATCTTTTTTTGTTTTTGAAAAAGATTTCTAATGAAGTTACTCAACTTTTTTTTCTTTATTCATTATTATACGTCCAAATTCTGCTTCAATTGAATACTATATGATGAAATATTAAAAATGCCTCGGAATACATTGTGGATTGAGAAGAATTTATAATGTTTTCCATTACATATATAACATCTAACACCATCCGGGTGAAATTTTATTTCTCACTTATAAATATAATAGTCTATTATTAGATTTTCAAGCTTTTAAATGAATTTCTTTTCACTTTATGAAGAAAATTTAACGAATACTAAATAATTTTCTAATCCAAAAAAAAAATTCCTTTATGTCAACGTCATCAATTTCCTTGAAGTCAAAATAATAATGTAGAAAGAAAAAAAAACGCAAGACTATGTCGGTAATTAGTTTCTTCTTTGTATAGAACAAAAGAAGTCTAACAATCAGTAGGCCTTTATCAAGATGTCATATTCTTGTTTTCCGTTCTAGAAAAGTCGTTTGACATCTGTTAATACGTATATAAGTATTATGCATCTTTATTTTCTGGAAGTGATTTATAGAATTTATTAATAAATTATGTCTCAGAGATTATATTAAATCAAATTATTAATATCCTTGATTAGTATTGAAATAGATAATAATAATAACACATGATTAAATATTGTGTATAATCGTCTTGAATATCATTTTATGACAAAGTAATATTGTTTTTTGATGTAATTTTTGTATGTAAAATTCTAAAATAAGTTTATCTCTTCATAGAATAATAATTCATTCGTTGTTGAGAATTTGATATGTATTGATCTATTCATTTTTTAAATGTTTTTTTTTTTCATCGATTATCTTCGAACATCTGTTCTATTGCGAATAAAGACAATAGAATTATTTTTTGAATAGTTACACATGAAACTGCCAACGATATATTCAATTAATTTTGAAAGAAAGAATTTTCGTTCACGGTTCATGATCGCTAAGTATTTGATACGACATGGTTCATTGAAGCTATTATGTAAGTCATCAAAACATATAGCTTTATTTTATCAAAAGAAAACATTTGCGGAATATTTATATTTCAATGGAATAGCTATACTTAGACAGTGATGTCACTGCACTGAGCGTACTGACTGCAGTGACACACTGACATTGGTATTCACCGAACCAGTGCATATACTGACACTGACTGCACTGTCTGCACCAACATTGATGTTCACTGAATCAGTACATACACTGACACTGATTGCACTGGTTCTACTAACTGCACCGGCGTTGATGTTCACTGAGTCAATGGAAATCAGTATCAATACATCAGTGTTCCATTCTGCGTCAGTGCAACAAGTGCAGTCAGTGTATACAATGGTTCAGTGAACACCAATGTCGGTGCAGACAGTGCAGTCAGTGTCAGTGCCATCAGTGTACCGGTGAACACCAGTATGATTTTATCAGTGGTCAGTATACTGAAACTGCACATCCCTATCCGCATTCTGATAGTTTTAAAAAAAACAGAGTTATGATGAACGGTCTCAACTTTTCCTTTGAGCTTCATAACTTTGGGAGGGAAGGGCATTTCAAGTCAGTAGATCTATCATTATGTGACGCTATGCTTCAGCTATCTATCATACAAATTTCGTAGAAGTTCGCCAACTCGTTCAAGAGCTATATTCATTTCACTATAACCATCGGTTTGTAAAAACCTATATATTTTCCTTTGAAGATCCATAACTCTGTGGTAGTTCAATGAATCGATCTAAAACTTTCAGATAAGCTTTCTCCATAGCGTGGTATTATTTCCTGAAAGTTTCAGAACCGTATATTGTACTGGAGAAAAATGACGCATTCGTGATCATTGTCTTACTGTCGAGATGTTGGAGACATTATTATTCTGCTAGATGAATTTATATTTTGGTTGAAGAAAGATCGTAGACTAAGCTTTCGTTTCCTATGAAAATATTTCGAATTTATCACGTATTTGATAAGAAACAGGGCAAACCCAAGGGGAAAACGACTGACTTAAGTGACTTTTAAATCATAAAAGTCAAAATAAAGTCACGAAAGTCAAAAAAGTCATGAATATCATAACTAATCCTTTTAGACCGGATGCTTCCATTTAAAAACATTTTGTCCTATAGGGGTACGGCATTTTTGAAATAACCGGCTGGAAGAGCTAAAGTAACATTAATAAAGAACAAAAAATAACGAATTTTTGTCAAGCGAGAAACGACTGACTTAAGTCACTTTAAAGTCACTTTAAGTCAGTTAAGTCAAGAAAGTCATTTTAAGTCAAAAGAAGTCAAGAAAGTCACGAAAAACATCTGTAAAGGATCATTAATAAAGAATAAAAAGCTGTAATTTTTTTTCAGTCTCGATGACACATACTCCAAATTTTTGTTTACTTTTTTTTCAAAGACATACGCATATAAAACAGACGAAACGAACAGATACATATATATTGCAGGCAAAGTTGGCATATCATTTTGAGAACTTCAGAGCTAACAAAAAACACAATAACGCAAACACAAATGGAGTTAAGAATGATGGTGAGAATGAAAGAGAAGATCTGAATGACATAATAGAAGTAATTATAGTGTGTGTAAAGGATTCTTAGCGAAGGTTAGTTTTTCAGTAAGATTATGATGTTATGCAATTATTCAGTCTGATTTTATCCTCAACTTCACTACACTTATTGAGATCTCTCATCTTCACTCAAATTTCGGTCCTCGGCATCACCATCATTCATGATGACGAGAGATAGACTAGATCAGAAAATTAAAGAGTTGTCAAGACCGAAACATAAAAACTTACTGGAACCAGACTGAAACCACGAACAGGAAAACAAGGTTTTTTGTTAAACTTTCCTTAATTTTTAGCAAACTAAGTTGTAAATTACATCATTTTCTTAATAAAATTGATCACATGAATAGTTGTTAGTTTATAAATTCCAAGATCCTAATAGTAAGGTTTCAAGATTGTGATGTTTTCTGAGACATGCTTTGAGTTATGGAAAACCTAATGATACAATTGGATAGAGATCATCGAATTGTACTTGAGATAAGAATAACAACATTGGAACAAGTCTCTGAATAAATCCTACCCGTAAATAGTCGAATTTGGATTCAATTTCTCCTACGTTTTTAATAGATCATGAGAGTAATGAGAGCAGAGATTAAAATTATGATTGTCTTCGCTGTTTATAAAGCTGAAGGGTGTCAATATTGAAAGTAACATTCGAATATAGCAAGATATATTGGTTTTAAGATAAATGACTTTCATAACTTTTAAAATCATCAAAGTCATTTTTAAGTCAATTAAGTCAAAAAAGTCAAAAGTCAGTCGTTTTCCCCTTGGGGCAAACCTCAACAGGTAGCCTTTTTTAGGTTGCGGAGCTCAAAGCAAAAATTGACATCATCCATCATAAGTTCGTTTTCTTTCAAGCAATCGGAGTGCAGATGGTGTCTCAGATATACATTCCTGGTGGAATATATACACACAAATTTTCAGACTGTTAGTCCTTATGGTGACTGAGATCTGAGGGGAGGGGAAAGACTTTTGTCGAAGGGTGTACTTATTATAGAAGATATAAAATGTGATCTACGTTTATCTTGAAAGCACTTTATAGAACTAATTTATATTTTCTTTTTACATAGAGTTTCAAATAGTCAGATCCGAAAAATATTTGCTATCATTCCAATATATGATAAAGTACTTATCAATGAATCTCATTTTCAATCATGAATCTTAAATTATTTCTATGAATAATACGCATAGCTCCAAGATTTTTTTTTAGAAAAAATATTAATCCGGGAAAATTTTCGAACATGTTTTGATAATAAATATATCTTTAGAATGTTAATTGATGTGTCAAACAAAAGTGCATATATATGAAGAGTTATTCTCTTTTTTGCTTGTAGAATCCTATTGTTGTTATCCTGCTACAGCATTCATTACTCACAGTTATGTTGTTTTCAACTAAATTGATAGTTCTTCTTAAAATTTATAGGCATTTTCTTTAAGTAGAACGAATTCACATCATTTAGTCGAGTTAATTTAAAGAATTGAATAGTGCTATATATCTTCGAATCGATATTTGAACATATAGCCTCAGTCTACAATGTAATTTATGCAACAGCTATGAAATATTGTAATATGTTAAAAATAAACGAATGCAGACTTCCATTGTTCTTTTTTCTACTTTATTTCATATATCTTGTTTTAACTATAGTTTGAAAAATAAATCTGTTTAAAGGCAATTATATAAATATATATATATATATATATATTTATTTAAAGAAAGTTTATTTAAAAAGAAAAGAAGACAATAGACAAAGAAAGTAATGATTGATAATTTATATTGTTGTCACGAGATTCTTGGTATCTTTAATTAATGCTGTTGAATAAATTTGTTCACATCATATTCACCACTATAACATTCATCATCATTATCAACTTGTTCAGAAAATGTATCAAGTATTGATTTTAATGTTTGTTTTTTATTTGTATTGCCTTTTTTCGTTGAATTATCTGTTAGTAATGATTGTCCTTTTGCTTCATCACCTAATGATATAAGATCAATTAAATTTGTGTCTTTTTCTAAATTAAATAAACTCGATGAATTATTATCCGATGCTAATACTGTATCAGCTAAATTTGTTTTAAATCGTTGAAGACTAAAATAAATAACGAGATGGAGAAAACAAAAAAAAAAAGAAAATCTAAAAAATACAAACTTCATAATTTTTTCTTCAATTGTATTTCGTGTTATTAATCGATAAACATTAACAACTTTTTTTTGTCCAATACGATGTGCACGATCCATAGCTTGAAGATCTTTACTTGGATTCCAATCATGTTCAACAAATATAACTGTATCAGCACCAGTTAAATTCAAACCAAGACCACCAATATGTGTTGTAAGTAATAAAAGGTCAATACTTGGATCTGAATTAAATAAATTAACTGTATTATAACGATCAATTGCATTCATTGAACTATCCAAACGAAGATAACTAACATTATCCATTGTTCTAAAAAAGAATGAAAATCAATTTAAAAAAAAATTCATTATCATTAATTTACCCAAGAACTTGATTAATAATTACGTCAATCATTACTTTCATTTGACAAAAAACTAATGCACGATGTGTTGATACAACAGCGTCTTTGGATAAACCGATACCACATTCAATTAATAACTCTCTGTTAAATGATAAAAAAATTAATTTTAGATTGTGATTTAAATGATTGGTACTTCAATAATCAATAGGTAATTACAAAATGGTCAGTTTATGACATATAACCGACAATAAAAATTACGAGGAGTTTTTTTTCCATTCGTATAAAATAGGGCATGGGTTTTCGTTTACACCTGCACCGATACATCCTTGTAATCATCATGCTCAGCTTCCAATTTATAAATAGTAACTTTTTTCGCTATCTGTCTGACATAGCAGATAAATACTTGCTCTACGTTAAAATCCATGACCCTTGGCTTTGCTGTATCTGTAATAAACTATTTCTCAGAATCGTAATTGGTAATGGCAAACAGCCGATCTGATCCGGTATAAATTTTTTCGAGTTTTTTTTCCAAAAAATTGATCATAGTAGTTTTTCCTTGGTAAATCATATCATTTTCACTAATATCAATGATTATTTCTATGCGGGAACGTATATTAGAATATATCTATGAAGTGATTATTCATCAAGATATGCTTAATATATTTTATCAACTCCTTTCGACATCAATTTATATTATCGGAACAAAATGAAACCATTATTCGTCATTGTAATTTATCATATATTTTCTTTTTGATTTCCGTATTATTTATACCATATCTTTCGCAGAGATATAAGCGATAACAAAGTAAATCTATTGTGAGAAGAAGAGTACATCGACAGCTAATTCATAATTTTTATGCCTGACAAACACTTAATTTGTGTACAAAACTAATATAGAATTTATAGTTCTATGAAATTTTCTGTTCATCGATAGATGTTGAGAAAGAGAAAATTCACGCTCTGGCAGGACTAAAAAGCAACATATCCGAAAACCTGCTAGATCGTTATAGACATATTAACATTTCTGTTACAGTCTGTCAGTAGGTTAAAAGAACGTTGGTATGTTTGTTGCTGTCACTGGAACAAGCTGAGGAAGATGAATTCTATTTTCTCACCATATACTTCAACAATCATAAATCATAAAAGTATTATAATAGTGAAACAGGAACCTTATGGTATTTCTGTACTGATTTCGAGGTAGGTTTGACTGTTATAGAATGAGAAAAATGAAAAACGGCTCATATTGGTCTGACAGGTATCGGTAAGGGAAAATTTCTGCTTGTTGCTATTCTAATATTTCTCCATTTTTCTGTAAAGTTCGTATAATGTCTTGACCATTCATTTTCAATTAATACTTCTGCTCGGTCAACATGATCAAATATAACTTCATCAACCGAATATTTTGATTTCTTTTTTCTTCTACAAGCTCATCATTTGATACATCACCTTCATCTTTTTTGCTCGTGGACTCTACGGTAAAATCAGAAGAAAAGCTAGAAGCAAATAGTACCTATATTTATGTCGTACATAGTATTTACGCAAGAAGTCAAATATTTTATTTCTTCAATATTATCTCATTATAAACTTACTTAAGAGCAAGTAATTTTCCTGATAATCGAATATCATTCAAACTAATTTGTGATTCTTTTAATTCATTCTGTACATTTAACCATTTTGGATGTTCAGGTGTTAAAATCAATGCTGGATGATTACATAATTTACGTAAATATTGTAATGCCTAATATATATATATAAAACAAACAAACGAAGAATTTTATCAATAAAGAAATTTTTTTGTTTTTTACCTTAAATACATGACCTGTTGCAGAACTTCCATTTTGATTTGTTGAATCATTATCAACATATTTAACTTGTTCTTTTGTTTTATTAGCAAAATCTTCATAAAGCATACATTGAATTGAACTTAAATCGCAATAATAATCTTGTAAAATTTTTGGTGGTAAATCATCTAATACATCGGATTTTAAACGACGTAACATAAATGGTTTAACTTGTTTATGTAAAACATCCATTGCTAATTGTCCTAAATAAAATTTAAAAATGAAAAAAATTTTATTATATCAAAGCTTTTGTTTTTACCATGTTCAAGATCACGATCCCGACTTGATGCTAATAATGGTTTTTGATAACGACGAATAAATTGTTTTTCTGAACCCAAATAACCCGGCATGAGAAAATCAAATAATTGCCAAAGTTCAAGTGCATTGTTTTGTATAGGCGTACCCGATAATATAAGACGATGAGCTATACATGACAAAAAAAAAAAATTATTATTTTTATGATGAAATTTTTTTTGTCTATGAAATAGACCTGCTGAGATCTGACGAATAGCTTTCGATAATTTTGTTTTAGAATTACGAATAACATGACCTTCATCAAGTACACAATAATTAAATGGAATAGTTCTATGTAAAAAAAAGAAAAATTATATTAAACAAACAAACAAAAAAAAGAAATATTTACGAAAAAAATCCTATGTCACTACGAATAACATCATATGAAGCAACAATAACTGTATATTCTTTTGGATTTTGTATATATTTATTTCGTAATCTAAATAATTTAAAATAAAAATAAAGAAATATAACAAAAGATAGTAAGAAATTATGAACCCTTCACGTTCAGCTAAATTTTTTCCAGAGTAGAGTAATGGACGAAGAATATCTTCACTAACAAATTTATTCATTTCACTTGTCCAATGTCGAGTTAAGGTTGGTGGTGAAATAACAAGTGATGGTCGAATTTCAAAATTCTATTAATATAAATAGAAATTTTTAAATAAATTTTGATCATTTATTCTTTTTTTGTTACAAACTTCTTTTTTTCGTTCAACAATATCAGAAGCAAGAACACAAATTGTTTGAAGTGTCTAATAGAAAAATCAGTATATAAGACAAGAAGAATAAAACAATCTTACTTTTCCTAAACCCATATCATCAGCAAGAACACACGATAAATTGTATCGTTTAAGAAACATTAACCAATTGATCCCATCCTATTAGAAATAAAATAATCAGTTTAAATCAAGTAAATGACAATATAAGAGGATAGTACGACAAGTTTTAAATATTTTCATCGTAGTAGTGCCGCTATGAGCCCGTTCACCTGCAATGCAGCTGCTTTTCAAGTACATTTCCTACGATATCATTTTTTAAACACGAATTTTTCTTTACTCAGAAGCCTATTTTTATTATCCATGATTAACAGTAACGTTAAGGTAAGCTGCCAGCAGCATGAGAAATCATTTACAGATCTGTATTTTGTAAATATAGTATTAATTAACATTGCTAAGTAATTCTTGATTTTTTTTTTATCATACTTACATGTTGATATGGTCGAATATCCGCTTTAACAGTCATTGGTAAATGATAAACAGGCATTTTTTTATTATCGAAAAGTTGTTCAAGAAAATTTTCATTTTCCGTACCGTTTGTATGTTCAATTGTTGTATCATCATTCTAAATTATAAGATATTATTGAATTTCTTTTTTTATATTTTCTTAAGTCATTCTTACATGTAAAGCATAATATTTAATAAGAACAGCAAAACAATTACTAGCTGTCGATCGTATATAAAAATCTTGATGTGTCATAGATTGAATACAAGGTAACATTAAATATTTTGCATAACGAATAATATTAAGTGCTTGTTTATCAATAACATCTAAAATAAAAAGAAAAAAATAAATTTCAAAAAAGAAAAATTTTTTCTTTGTTTTTCGTACGATATAAAGTTTCAATTGGTCCTTGTAAATAACTTGTATCCATATTTGTATTTGTTAATTTTGGCAGAATAGAATCAATAATAAATTGAAGTACATATTCAATTTTATGTATTGATAAAATACCAATACAACGTGCAGTTAAATAACGTATGACTGTATATTTTGATGATAAACATCGAGATAAATTAGGTAGAAGTTTAAGATACTAAAAATTAAAAAAAAAAAGATTAAAAACAAAAGAAAAAATTTGAATATAAATAATGATTTACATTATTTAAAATAGTTTCATGAACATGTGGAATGAGGATAGTAAGAATTTGAAGTGTATCTGCTAAACATTGAGCATCAGCCGTTGATTGTGTTTGACATAATTCTAAATAAAATGAGAAAAATTTTTATGCAATCCATATAATCTATGACGCGAAAGTCTTAGCATAAAATATTCACTTATTTAAAGACAACTGCTTAGATCTAGAAGCAGTTAGTTAGAATCGGACTTTTTTTCGTTCTTTCTGAATATCTGTCCAGAATTTATTTCTGCAGTAAAATTGAAAAACTATCATCAGATTGTTTCAAAAGGTCAAAAATAATGGTTGTACAGAAAACTATTTTAGGCAATTATTTATTTAAGCTGCTATGGCTGAGTGGTAACATTGTTCGATACGTATCCACAAGGTACTGTATGTAAACCTCAGTACTATCCGCTAGTCACAGCTGTAGGGAAGATATCAGACTAATGAATCTGTCGGAAGGCGCCACCGCATATCGTAAGGTAGCTGAAACGCAACGATATTCTTCCTCTTCTGCCAATTTAGTATTTCGATTGAAATTTATTAAATTCAAAATGCAAAACAATTTTTAATAGCTCAGTTTCGTAGAACAAAGTTTGCTATTTATTTTTCTATTTTATCTTGCATGACAGATTGTAAAATTTTTTTATTTTTCTTATAATGTCTCATTTTCAACAGAATTCAGTGCTCTACAATAATGTTGAGTTGAAACTATTTCAAAACATACACTACGTTAACCAAAGACCAGTATTTTATCCAGCATGAGGACAGTACCCCTTCGAAGATCGAGTGAACCCTCTTGGAGTTTTTGGTTATTATATTATGTGTCTACGATCCCAAAAATAGATGTTCGTCCTTCCGGAAGAGAAAATCTAGATAAATCACTGCTAAGGATTGTACCAAAATCGCTATTTTGTTTTGTATGAACATAATTTTGGATTTTTTTACAAAATTTACTGATAGTTATTCAATCTTATTCCAGAGAGAAAATCAAAACATATATTCGGAAATAGTGAAAAATTCTGTTTCTAACTGCCTACTTCTGGTCGTAACAAGCTGTCTTTTACTGGTTAAAAAAATGAGCGAATATTTTGTGACAAGACTTTCGCATTATATGTCAATAACACTCAACAAACCATCATTAAATTGTTCAATATCTATTACTGTTCGATTATATAAATCTGATAATTTTGATTGAAGTTCAGCACCAAATCGATGACAAATAGCAGATAGAGCACATTCACCACCATGTCTTGAATAATCATTATTATTTGGTGAATCAAAATTCTAAAGAAAAGACAATATATCTATATATAAATTTTATTATTTTTTTGTCAAATGATCATACAAATTTTTTAGCAGTCGAACTATTTGAAGAAGGTGTAGGTGTTGAATCAACTGATGAATCGCGATTTAGAGTATTTCTAGTTGTATCATCCTGGAATAATAGAAATTAAAAATGATTTAATTTCAGAAAAAAGAACACATTGTTTTTCTTTTTTATTTTACACTATTTGTTTTTTGCCAAGTATAAATGCCTCTTAAAATAGTACAATTATATCCTTCATTAACATTTAATAATATTTCAGTAGATTCTATTAAATATTAATAAATAAAATAAATATAATATTATGTGAAAATATTAAACCTGTAAAACGTGAGGAATTTGTAATATGTGGTGTCTCATCCGAATCAGCACAAACATAATTACATAAATTTTTAATTATTTTACCATTCGGATTAGGATTTGTTGTTCGTTGTGTACACTGCCAGATAAGATCTGCAACAGCATGAGCTGTATCATTCTAAAAAAAAAGATATATATCGATAAGATTTAGACATTCAGTTTGAATTAGTTATCTAAGATTTAAAGAAAGCTTTAAATTACATAATAGACTTAAAGAGCTATCGAAAAAAGAAATAGTGCTATACATTCAAATGATTAAGTTTTGCTAAACATAGAAAAATAAATTTTATGATCTGTTGTAGAGATGAAACCGGTATCGGTCACCAGCTGGCCCAGTACGGATCTCAGACCTGCCGATCATAGCTGGTGTGTCTTGTTTATTTTTTTGTTCTTATTATTTCATAGAAGATATGTAATGAAACTTTATTGAAAGTTGACTACTTTGCATATCATCATCTACAAATGGAATAGTACGACAACTTGTCAATTCAATGTCGATATGGATTTCAGACCGACAGGTCTGATCTACTTAGACCGGTTACATTTTTGATCTGTTGTATTTCTTCTTCTATTTCTTGAAAGATTAAATTAATAAAATGACATGTTTTTTGTAAAAGTTTCACTAAGCAATGATATTTAACAATATCTTACTTGAATCTGTGGATCTAATTCTTTTTTTAATGCATCCATTAATGGTCGAATGAGTGGATTGAGTTGATCACCAAGAAAATGCCAATAAACACATGCTGATGCCAAATAAGCTGTTGATCTACATAAAATCCAACAATGTTTCGCCAATCAGACATACGTCAGGAGTAAATCTCGAAGCAGAGACTATACGTATCCAGGGTTCCCGATTAGGGGAGAGCAGGTAGGAGCTTCTCCTCTCCCATCCCAAACAAAAATTTCAGACTTTCTGCCAAAGCTTTTTATAAAACTTTATGCGACAATTTCAAATTTCAGTTCAGCAGAAAGCTTCTGCATTTGCTGGAATAAAATTAAACCAAAGATGCTTTCTGCCTAATTTCTCACAGAAAAATCCACTCTATTTCTGCTAAATTTCTTGCAGAAAATCGATGTTATTTCTGTCAAAATTTTCGCAGAAAGTCGAGTATTTCTGAGAAGTTTCTCGCAGAAAGTCGACTATTTCTCTCAAATTTCTCACAGAAAGTCAATGTCATTTTTAGCAAATTTCTTGCAGAAAGAAGACTTTTTTTTACAAAAATATCGACTTTCTGCGAAAAAATGATAGACTTTCTGCCAAATTATTAGCCTCCCCCCACTCCCAAAAATAATCGGTAATCCTGTACGTATCCTAAGCTTCGCCTGCCTTTGGACGAATGTTAGCTGACGATGAAACCACTCCAGATGCTCCCTTCTGATTACGAGATCATCTTATAGGATTCAAGTGTTAGGCAAAAGTCGTACTTTTGAATTTTATCTTAAAACTACTTACATTGAAAGGTCTCACATAGAGTAGCTTGTAGACTTTGTATCACCGAGTTATGAACTTCTCAAAAATACACCCTCTTCGAAATGTTCTGAATCATAGAACAGTATTTTGAAAAGTTTATATCTGAAAGACACGAAGTCAAAAAAAAACCGGAATTCTTCGTACAAGTTACTGTATATGAAACCTTCTAATAAAGGTTGTTTTAAGACAAAATTCAAAAGCACGATTTTCCCTAAAAATCTGCGTCCTACAGGGATCTCTGGCAAATAAACATTTGAAAAATTCAATATAGACAAAAAAAACTATTAAAATCAGACGGAGACACCAACAGAGATTCCCTCGTGAACCAAAGATAAAAATAGCAGATGTAGTAGAATTCATAGTCTGCTCGTGATTTCATTGAGTTCTATTTTCAATATTCATACTCCCTTTCTTCATATGACAGTATGTGGTTTAGACTCTTCTCACAGATTTGTAACAAACAAATCTTGAGTACTTTATTATATTGTCACTGTCTTTACTGGAACGATTTATTTTTCACATTCGTCTACAATGATCTATGTTATGCATATGCGCTAAGTATTTGGACGGTTATGTGTTGCTCGAGCAATCCTGCTTAAACGTGAATCCTTCCGAGTGGCAAGAAGGAAAAAGATCGATCCGCTCACTCAAACCATTGCAAATGATTTCTGTGACATATAAATTGATTATCAAATTATACTTCATTAAATTCATTAGCGATTATTAATATGAAAGCTATGAAATGCTATGTTGAATTTTCAGAGAAATTCTAGTGCAATCAGTCATTCTTCGTTTTTCTCTTGAAACCATTTCCTAGTCAATTATCATTTACTATAATAGATCACATTTTGCATTATGCTTTGCTCTTGTTTTGTTTTTCTTTAAGGATGCTGAATGCTATCTCTTTTCTTTCCTATATATCACTCCAACAGGTACATTGTTATTGAATAGTGGCTCCTTTAAGACCATTAAGATCTGAGGGTTAAACAAAATTCTATAATTTAAAATCTGCTATTTCTCTTTTAGTTGAAATTGGAGATCAAGGTACAACGAGATTTTTAAAAATTAAACTCTAATCTTGATTCCTAGGATAGTAAAGATTTAAATTTAAAACTGATATGTTAGATAAAGTCAATTTGATCTTAATTATTAACATATATTAAAAATTCTAACCTAAGTGCAAGTGTTTCTGATTCATTTTGTATTCGTTGAGCTTCATCACGAATATTTTGTTTTTGTCCATTTAATTGAATATGTGAATCAATATTTGAATGAACCTTATCACATAATTCAATAATATCATCAACTGAATGAAGTCTTTAAAAATAAAAATAAAAATAAAAATAATTATTAAATGAAAAATAAAACAAAAAAGAAATTAATGGAAATAAAATTTTGTATGAACTGGAACAAAGAATGTATTCGTTTATCTTTTGAATACAACCCAGAGAAGTTCATTGAATATTTTCTTTTTCGAGTTACACAAAACTTTAACGTCTAAGTTATTAAGAAAAAAATATAATAATAATCGACGTCAAAGGGAACGTGTCTCGATATTTTAATTACAGATTCATTTTTCTCTTTTTGTTTTTAAACTTACGCAATTGATTCAATTGATTGTGGATTACATAAGCGTTGTCTAGCACATTCATACATAAATGATGTAAAATCACGTTTAAGTTTAGTAAACGATGGTGCTATTTCATCAAAATAAAGTGTTTCATTTAATGCTTTATGAAAATGTTCTTGAAGAATATTTGTATTAATTGAAAAATCAATCATATTCTGAAAAAATATTAATTTAATAAAAATAAAAATAAAAAAATACAATTTACTTTTCCCCATTCACTAGTTATCATTCCAGCAACCATTCGTTGTACAGCTGAACGATAATTAAGACTTGTTATATAATTTAAAACACTATTTGATTGTTGTTGATCATAATGAATAAATAATTGACCAAGTAAACGTGCTGCTAAACGACGACATTTAATAACAGTACGATCTTGTTCTAATGGAGCGTCTTGATGACATACTGTAAAACCCATAGCTAAATATTGATGATTATTTATTGTCGAACTACTTAAATAACGTTTATCATCATTATTAAGTATTGTTGTTGTCTAGAAATAAATAATAAAAATGAAATATTAAGTAAAGAAATAAAAACACAAATTAAATTTTTTACTTGTGGAGTTTTCTCATCATTTAATAATAATGTTGAATTAATTGGCACTCTAGCTGGATGAACAGATAGACAAATCCATCGTTGATATGATGAAAATGTACATTGTCGAACAATACTATTCGATTGACAAAGAATATTCCATGTCTAGAAAGAATAAATTATTTGAAAAAGCTTGCTAGCGCAGTTCCTTTGGGGCTAAAATGTGGAACTCACAAATGTTTTTTTTAGGCTCATCATACAAATGCAAGATACATAAAGTGAAAAATCTCTAGAAGACTATAGTTATTTTCCAAAGATAGTCGATTACTATTCGCTCATTATTTTTCTTTTTCGTATTCCGTTATTCTTAAATTAACATTATTATTCTAACGATTGATACAATGGGCAAATAAGTATGTTGTACATATTTATTATATTTATAGCAGGTCTCAGCGCACTATTATATATTTCGAAAAGCTAGGAAACACTCATATTGATTATTCCTCAAACTTATAACTTGATCAGTTCACGCTTTTTTATGTGTCCTTGACGCTGCACAAAAATCAAAAGCTGTCCTATTTAGAACATTCATAAACTTATTTCAGCAATTCAAATTTCAGCGACAGCTTTGGAATGTCCAAGAGCTGTCTAAGTCTTGTCGTTAATACTGTTCAGCATTTTTTTTTCGTTACTAAGGAACTCTAGGAAATGAGTTGGAAGTCGAGGATTCGGGTTAGAGTCCATCGAATTCTATTCGCACCCGAACGCAGCTGAGTCCGAGTAGGGTTCGGATCAAGAAATTTTTGGACCCGATGGGCTCTAGTCCGGATCCAGAAAAACGTTGACTCACAGCTTCTTACATTGAGTGCATAGAGTATATTTATGCTTGATCTTGTTTACGTAAATACAACTTGAACTATGTCATACAGCTGAAGACTTTTGTATTATTGTTGATTTCACGATTTTTCCTGATGAATTTTGCTTATCAATGAATTGTTCAATTTCCTTTGCTTCTTAGCATAATGCGCTTTTCAACTAAGCAAAAACTTAATCGAGTGATGGAAAAGTGAACAATAAGAAATAACTGTACGCTGATATTTTTTCTGAGAGTGGTCAATAAATAGTTAAAACCTTGATTCTTCACTTGTCTATGTACACGAAGGATACCAGATATTGGTGAAAAACAACTCGGATCTGGCTCGATAAAAACGTGACCAATGAATGTTAACTCTTACCACCAGTTGCTTCAAGATGAGAGCCGTAAAAGCTTGACTTAAAACTTATTAAATTTTTCTCCGAAAAAACTCAACGTGAGTTCCACAAAAAAAAAACAAATTCTTAATTTGATATACTTGTTCAATTGATGTAAGAATTTTATCATCTGATTCGAGTATAGATCGTTCAAAAAGAAGACGAAATGTATGTTCAAGTACAGATAATTCTTCTGATGTGCACATATTTAATTTCGACTAGAATTTATAAAAGAAAAATATTTTTCCATAAAGAAATGAAATAAATAAAATTGTTTTTTGCTTGTTTACTTGACTAGCTTCAATAATTTTCATAACAGTTTGAATAGCAGCTAAACGAAATGGTAATGTATGATGACGACAAAATGGAAAAATTTTTGGTAGAACTTGAGCAAAAGATAATTTAAATCTTAAAATACAAAAAAAGAAAAATATTAATTAATGACAAAAACCAAAAATTCAATATTTTTTTTTTGTACTTTTCAGCTGAATTTGCTGCAAGTAATTTAGCAAGAAGATTCATAATTGAACTAGCTGCTGAATTAAGATCATCCATTGAATCAAGTAATGAGATAAGTTCACCAATTAAACCAGGTGCACAATCGAGGACAACCTTGAATTAACAAAAAAGAAAATCATTGAAATTTTATTTTTATTATTAACATCATACAGATTCATATTGAGTAACGAGTGGTAATAATGTTGCTGCGGCAGTTGAAACAACATCGTCAGATTCATCTCTCAGACATTGTCGTACAGCTTGGACACATGGGATTTGCATCTCGTTGGGTATTTCCTAAAATTTAACGAGTTTTTTTGTTTTCATTATAAATAAATAAATTTTGTTTTTGTTTTCTTTTTACTTTGAGTATATTGAATGTATATTTGAGCGTAAGTAATGCTCCATGTCGAATTTCCCAAGTACCATTGTGTTTGAGTAAATGTAAAAGAATTGAAATTAAAGATGAACATTGTGGTTGATCATGTAAACAACTACAAATAATACTTAAAGTTTGAGCGCCTGTTTCACGAATTGGTGCAACGACCTAGATCAATAGAACGAATGAAAAGAAAAAAAAAACATTTAAAGACTATTCATAATTTATTAAATTATCATCAATAATTTTTTTTATTATTAATAGTTTATAAACATAGTAGATTATATATTGAGTGAGAAAAAATTCTTCCAAAAAATATTAATTATCAATAATATTTAATTAACAATATTGACAATAATAAAACAATGTATTTTATCTAAGTCATTCTATTATGATTCTTTTCAAATCAGAAACTATAAATTAATACTTCTAAGAAATTTTGCAATAAATTGAAGAAAAAAAACTAGTTCGGTTTTGGTTCAATGGTTATCGGACTTTTCATAGAAGAAAAATTTCTTAATTTTATACTGTCGAATTTGATTTCTGAAATGGAATAATAAGATTAGATTCTTCATTTGGTAATGTTTATCGATTTGCGAACTTGTAATTATTCAATACTTTGATAAGTTGACTTATTGAATTTCCCATAGATTGGCATGGGTAATTGTATTTTTATATATCGTAAAAATTATACTTCTTCCATAGTAAGAAATCTTCTAACTTAAAATGAAAAAGATACTTTAATGTTATATGAATGATAATATAATTGATTTTGCTATCAGAAACATTCAATCGATCCAATATTTTCTTTGATCAAAAATATTTCTTGAGAAGAAATAGACTTGGTTTTTATTTATCAATTGTGATGATAGTTCAACAGTTACCTAGATTTTTTTCGAGATTTTTCTATAAATTTTATTATACATCTTATCATGAAACGGAGGGTATTATGATGAGAGTAGGCACGTGGTTGACGATAAGAGCGCGAATAACACTTAGGGCGAGAGATCAGATAAGAATTAAGACTGACATATCTTTCTTTTGATACAGGTCTAATGTATTATATGCTATCAATAGATGAATCCAGATCAATGCCGGTAGCTTCACTAAGATGTTCGAGTAAAAAAAAAAGAATCGGCCTTGTCCTTTACTTTGACAGCAGCGAAAATTTTTTCTTTTAGCGACAAGTTCTGCACCTCTGAGATCAACTGTTAAAAAAAGACTTAATCTTTAAATCGAAACTCTTTTTATTAAATTATCATGAAATTCTGATCGATTTAATTCTTTCATTCTTATTCTAGAATTCATAATTTTCGAATAAATTATATTCCTCCGTAAAGGATATACCAAAAAAAACAATAGAGGACATTAAACACGTTCGATGCACATATTTCACTAGCAGACTAAGGAAACAAATAACTCTTTTTCATCTTGAAATATGCTTACATCAGAAGGCTAGATGTCTAATATATACAAATATAACAGATATAAATAAAACAAATCTTTCTTTTTTGCCGATTTTTTTTGTTCTTGATCAATTTCTCTATAATATAAATAATATAATATCATTTCAAGATGGGTAATATATGGAAACCATTCGATAGAAAATATATGTAAACAAACATGAAGGTGAAAGTTATAGATTTATAACGTCGTCGACGTCGCAATCATTTGTTAGTATGAACTATCAACAAATGTCTTTGACTCGTGTTATTTTCGTCATTATTGTCTGTCTTGGATTTTCAATGATCAATAATTGTCTATCAATGGGTGAGATTCTTAAAAACTTATTTTCAAGTCAACATAATCATTCAGGCCTAGCTTGATCATCATCTCTAGTCATTCCATCAACAACAACAATCATAGATGACGATATTTCAAACATTACAACAACAACAACAATAACTTTTCCTACCACAATAATAAATGATACAAAAATTAATCAAACAGCAACACCAACACATATTTTACGTGTACGTATACGTGTACACAATTCCTTAATTGAAACATTAGTTCATCAAAAGCAATTAGATTTAATTGAAATTCAATTACAACAACGGCATATACCATATCGTCAAATACAAGATAATAAAGATGGTATAACAATTATTATTGGACCATATCATAAATCAATAAATTTTACAGCACCTATGATAATATTTAATCAATCACGGTTTCATAGAAATTTTACTAAAATGATATCAATTAAACATTCAATAATTAATGAAAAAAATGAAACAATTACAAAAATTCAATTAGATGAAAAAAGAATTCAACAAAAACATTTTCCAATAAGAGTTGAAGCACATGAATATAATCTTGTTCAAGATCAAGGTATTTGTCTTATCTTATTCTATTTTATATTGTTTTTCTTTTTTTTTATGTATTTTAGAATCATCTGAATTTCGTAATTGTCTCGAAGCATGTGATATTTATCAAGGCAATGAATTAAAACCTAATCATAATTGTATCCGAAAAAATTGTCTTAAAGAAATTACAGGCATTTAAAATAAATAAAACATTTTCTTTTTTTTATATTTAAATATATATATATATATATATAACTTACTTCATCAGAAACATAATCAGCAAAACGATCAAGAATAATTAATGTTAATAAACGAACACTTAAATCTTCAAGCCATTGAAAATAAAATTCATTCTATATTTAAAATAAATATTAATTTATAAAGCGACACAAAGAAAAAGATGATTTTAACAAACTGAAATTGATAATGATTGTTGTCCTTTGAGAAGATCTCGTAGAATAGTAACGGATCCATGTCGATATTCCCATGATGGTTGAAAGATTTGTTCAAGTAACCAATTATAAAAATCATTGAAAGGCCAACGTAATCGATTCTACAAATCATAAAGAAATATAAATTATTTATTTATTTGTAAAGAATTTAAAAATAAATTTCTTCAAGATTCGGTGTAATGCATTTATGGATTCTATGAAATAACATTGCTTTATGTTAATCATACCAGAGAACTATCCCTGTTGACAGTCGTGGTTTGAGTTCATATTCAACTTACAAGCAAGTCTCAATGAGACTAGCAAAAGCTTAAAAGAGTTCATCCCTATGGACCTTTGTCACCGAGTTATGTTAGATTTACTGAATTTTTGGCCCATTTAGATCTTCCGAAAATATCCAATAATAGAGTTTCAATCGAAAATTTTGCCTATAGATATCTATATTGACTCTTAGAATATCCTGAAATTTTCAACTGAGAAGAATGTTTCTTTGTTGAGTTATTAAGTTTTCAAGAGAACTCGATTTTTGTGGGATGTTCACAGCAAAGGACTTTTTTAGAAATGCAATATCTTGATGAAAGAACATTCCTTTCGGCTGAAACTTTCAAGATATTCTAGTGTCATTAAACCTATCTGCAGACAAATTTCTAGGTCGAAACTGTGTTATTTGATCTTCCAGGAACTAGCTACCAATTAGTCGATAATTTAGTAAATCGATCATACTTCGGTGCCAATGGTCCATGGAAACGAGTCCTTTTACATATTTTCTAGTTTTATTGGGACCTTGTTCTGAATTCCAACGGTGAGTTCTCTCGTTAGTGAATAACAGCATCAGGCAAGACGTTTTTTTTTCGTAAAATAAAGTTTAATCTTCTGATAGAAATTCGAATTCTTTTTTTTTTTCATAGCCGAAAGCATATTTACCATATTTGTCTTTCTGAATTTCTCTGCTCTTTTTCAAATAGCTGGAGAGCATCCTACGCACAACGAGGGACAAGCGATATGAAGAACGAGAAAAACGATACTGTCAAAAATAAACGCTTTGATTTCATTGTAAGTACGTCATTGTCATTTCTCGTGACTAGATATGTATGAGACTAAGTTTTTTTGACCCGGTTCCCGTCTAGAGAAAACTGTTCCACACTTTATTTGCATCACGTTTAAAAAAATCCTTCAATACTGGTTTTTTTATTTATTTAACCGACGACTAGCACTTCTTTAGGTCATCGCTTTTGAATTATGTTCAGATTGATATGATACGCAAGATCATTCGCTTAAAACTATGAAATATTCAACTATAATCTTTAGTTTCGATTAAAACAACTTTTCTTCTCGTAGTTTCGGTCTCCGTCTTAGCAAAATCTCTTTCCTGTGATCTCGACTACTGGAACCGGATCTAAAATTGGTTCGGTACATCTCTAGTTGTGACAAATGAACTAGAAATGTATAACTCTAACAGATTATAGGAATTTGAAGCTTTTTTCTCTGTTGCTTTGTATTCTCGAACATTTTCCTTTATAAAATAATGGTTCGATTTCGTTATTTCTCCTTCAACATATGAATCTTGGGTGAAAAAGTAAATCTCATATTTAGTAATTCGTATATAAGAATGTTCCTGCCTTCCAGCTACCTGTTGATGTGGAGTGCTGCTGAGCAGCACATTCAATAACTCAGTATCTTCCCTATAACTAATACTAGCTGTAGTTCTGAACAGAAGACCGTCGTGATCCAGAGTTCTTGCGCTCAATTGCTTAAGTTCTCCATGACGATTTCGTATACTTTAGGTTACGATTAAAAACTTAAATGTATTTATCAAAAAAAAAACTAGAGTTTAGCAGTGTTTTACCGAGATTTTATTTTTCGGAGAAGCGATTTCAGACTGCAGGAGGGTGAGCATGTATTTTTCGAAGCACAGACATATAACATGTAGTCTAATAACCACAAACTTCGGGGGAGTGGGGAAGCGCCTCCTCACTGGATAAAACAGTAGAGTTTAGGATCTTGCAAGCAACTTAACAAAACGTTCAAACAAGTTGGTTAAAATTCAATAACTCGAAAGAATTATAATAATAATAACAAGCAAGATAGGAATGTTTTGATCTCACCTCTTCATTTTCATCATTAGAATTCGATACTTTTATTCGTTTTGAAGATGTTGGTTCTGGTGAATGATCTTGTTCAATAATTGAATATTGTTCACCAAATACAAATCGTTGCAAATCAGCAGATGAAACCTTTATTCAAACACAAATAAAACAAATTTTCGAATAAAATCAATAACAACAATAATATAACTTTAACATACACATTTAACATTTGAATTATAACTATTTAATGATTCAATTTTAAAATCATTTTCTTCTACTGGCATATCTGTACCAGTTAAACGTTCTTGTAAACCAAAATTAAATTCTTTACGTACAAATTTCTTTTGTACAGATACATTTCCATCTAAGACATGAAAATTAATTAATCAAAAATCAATTTTATAATGTCAACAAACCATAATCGCCTATTTCTTCAATTTTACGTGCACCAAGATAAAATATTGAACTATTTGCAATAACATGATTGAAATTAAATGAATTTAATTTTAAACCATATCGTAAATTTTCATTGAATAAAACTATAAGAAATAACTTTCTCTTTCTTTTTTAAATTAAAAACTCCTAAAAAAAATTTCTACCAAAAAATTCATTGGATATATTTTTACTAATAAGTTCAATAGTTAAACCACATGCAATACGAACATCCCATGATGAATGTATAACATATTTTTTAAGCTTAAATAAAAAAAATTTCATTTATTAAAAATTATTTTTATTATCTCTTTTTTTTTGTTTTATTTACTTTATTAAGAATAGGTTCGACTTCTTTTGGATATGTACTAACTACTTGACCAATTTGTGTAGCAGCTGATCGTTTTACTGCTAATGAATCTCCAGTACCCAATAATGTCAATAGACGATCGAGTCTAATTCGATAAAATTTAAAAAAAAAAATGATCTTTAATTGTTAGAAATAAGAAAAAAACTATTATCACACCTGGAAGTCATTCTTCTTTTTAAAAGATAAATAATCAAAAATCTAGAAGAAAATTTGCAAAATCGACGTAAAGCAGCAGCAGATCGGTCGCTGTTTGTAAATCAAATATTGAAGAAGCATTTGTATTATTTGCTTGTGTTTTTTCTTGGGCTTTTATAGTGAGAGCAGACTCGCTTGTCTAACGTAGCTTTTGTCTCGAACAACGTTCGATGAATCATCTTCTATAAATACAATCAATAATTGGTTAATATTGTTTTCAACTATAACAGATGACGCTCTATACAAGAAACATTTTGTATTAATAAAAATAGTTCTATTTTAAAAGTTCGAAAATAAGTCTATTTCTAATGATTTATAAAATAAATTTGATATTCATATTCTAGCAATAGATGGAGATGTTCATCATTCTTATTACTTACAAACATCACAAATGGAATCTTCAATGAACCGTATTAAGTAGGATTGTTTGATGAAGTATTAACATTGCTGGATGAAATTTGATTATTTTACATACGCATCTGTCAGACAAAATAAAGATTGAGATAAACACAAATAGAGTTTTTAAAAGATTTAAGAATTTAAAAAAAGGTAACGGGATACAGAAATTTTCGATTTCTTCTTTGTACATAGTCAGTTAAGCCTCATATTTATGCTACATATACTAGGTGATACTAGTAAAAAGATATTACATATGTTCAGTTTTTAGGTGCACTAATTATCTTTCTGTTTGTCTGTAACTATAAGAGAAATTTGATGTTTTTCGAGTTCCATTTGACTTCCATAGTCTTGTCTGGTTAACCCGATCTATGAAAGGAATCCGATTTAATTACATTTTGTACTGATTTAGCCTAAAAGGGGTCAAAATTAATTAAATGGGATTCATTCCAGAGATCGAAATAAGCAAGCAATACCATGAAAATCGAATGAAACTCCAAGAGTATCGAATTTCTCATACAGTCACAGGCGAGGAGTAAGACATATTTGCACACCTTTGAAAAAGTTATTGGACTCAAAGGCTGATCATATGCTATAGTTTTGACTTGTATTACCTAGTATATGTGGCATAACTATGAAGCCGAACTGCCCATGTACAAAGAAGAAATTGAAAAAATTCTATGTTTCTTTACTTTTGGGCCATTTTATATTATATTCAACTTTAATTGAAGTCCAGTTAAATCCAATGAAGAAAAGTCTTCAAGTGATAAGTCGTTTTCAAGCTAGGACTATATTCAATCGATAGGGTTTAGTGAGTAAGTAAATATTTGTATAGCGTTTCGAGCTGCTGAGCCTTTGTTGCTAAGATTTTGAATATGAAGTGAATTTTTCCTGTAGAATTCCAATTTTCAAGTGAAATTATACTTTTGAATTTTGATCTGAAACTTAGATTACATAAAGGCACTGATTAGACTAGCTTCTAGAAAAAGTTTCAGAATTTTTTGACCAAATATCTTCGAGATATGAATCTTTGAAAATATCTACATTTTTTATAATAATCGTAGCAAAGTGCCTATATTTTAAAAAATTCGTATCTTGAAAAGGCTTGGTGAGAGAATTCTGAAATTTTTTTTCTACAAGCAATCTAGCAAGTGTCTTCATGTTAGCTAAGTTTTAGGTCAAAATTCAAAAGTATAATGTTGTTTGAAAACTAGGATCCTACAGGAAAAACCTACTAAAAATTCGACATCTCAGTAACAAAGGCGTAGCAGCTCGAATTACTCAGGAGTGTTTATTTATTCACTAGACCCTATCGATTGAATATAGTTCCAGCTTAAAAGCGATTCGTCACTCGGGAGGCTTCCTTCATAAGAAGTTGTAATGTTCGCGAGTGCTCTTAATTGAAATCTACTTTGCACTAGCAAGTTCCGACTCAAAAAAAAAGAAGGGTCTATACTTACAGTAAATAAAAATCTTTCGGAATTTCTGTGTGATATAAATTGATGAAAGTGTCTACTAGTAGATTAGATATGTTTCGAATGCACCACGATAAGTTGGCCAATTGCACACGCTAACGTACATAATTGACCAAGGAGCCATTGTAAGGCATCTTTGGGGCAATTAAGAGAAATGGTAATATATGTATTATAAACCTTAGTTCATGAGAAGTTAGAATAGTATTTCTTTTGAATTAAACATCTTCAGAAGTTATTAAACGGCTCAAAGCAAAATAGATGCCTATTGAAGAAAATGTGCTAAAAATACATGCATTCTTTTGACATTAATTTTTATCGGTTTGTTCCCTCCATTTTTCATTATTCCAGTAATATAGGATATATGTTACTTTTGCTCATTTAATAATGTGGTCAAAGAAAAACAAATCAACACTTAATATGTCGTTCCATCTTCTCGCTCCATCACATGGTTAAACGACCAATTAAATGGTCCTACACAAAGAGGTAGACATTCGGTGAATTAGACTACATAATTGTCATACTAGGCACGATATTACTCTACTCGTATAGTTATTCTATCGGTGGCACTTCTGGAACCGCTGTAGAGGGTAAGGGGTTACGCTTATGCTTTTTTAGTAGTATTTTTTATTGATATTTATTTGTCTTGGAAGTTAACGTAGTTCATAGATGATATATAGAGTATAACCATATTATGTTTTTGAGTTATGTTGCAACCGAAAAAAAATACAGGGATTTTTTAGCTTGTGTATTTCCTTTTGTAGAATAGTGTCTTCTCTCGGAATTTAATTGTCGAAAAATTTAAAATGTTGATTTGTTTGTTGATAGAAAGTCATTGGCACATATATTACAATATGAATAAGTGAAAATAAATACTATGTCTAGTTCGAAAAAAAACTAGTACATGCTATGTTTCCTTAATACAAATGAAAATTATTTTGTGGTTTTGCGCCTAATGAAAAACAAATTCTGTATTAGTTTAATTTTTCCAAGGATATTTATATGTATATTGTTTCATGTTTACTTCTAATATTCAAGGAAAAACATTATAGACTTGCCATATAACCTTCCTAACAATGAGCTTTTAGTTAATTAAACTTTATTAGTAGAATTATGTTTTGCTATGACTTTCAAATATAAAAAAACCAATGTTTCCAATCATTTTATTTCTGTTGTGCATGAAAATTTTCATTGTTTGATCTTTGTTTATATTCGAGTTTTCTTTGCTTCAATGAAGAATGTTGAACACTGAATGTGAGTTGAAATAGCAACATTTGGCACTTTTTTCTTTTGAAATTTAACTGAATTAAGAACGTATAGTTCTATCGGACGAGTAAATAAAAGATGATTAATTGATCTCACAAGGGAACGTTTTCAACTGATCAATCGCTTTTGAATTCTGACTCAGTGCAAAAGATAGATTTCAGTGAAATATAAAAAGCATCAAATAGAATAAGTTCCCTGAGGCTTTCCGTCCAAAGTTATAGGCATTTTACTAGAGTTTTAACCTCTGGCATGATGTATACCAAACGATCAAATGATGATATTGCGACCTGAGATTTTGTTCGCAGATAGGGTTATTTGCCAGCAGAATGTCCTGAAAATTTCAGTTCAAAAGAATATTTCTTTTCCGAGATATTAATGTCATAAAAGTCACTTATATTTCATCAAAGATGCTAAGCTTTTGTTTTTTATGACTTTAATATCTCGGAAAAGAAACGTTCTTTCGAACTGAAAATTTCAGGGCATTCTACTAACAAATAGACCTGCATGTGAGTCAAATCTCAGAACGAAATATTCCTATTCGATATCTTGATATATACGATGTCAAATGCTAAAATTCTAGTAAACAGACTATAACTTCGGACGGAAGATCTAAGACAACTTATGCTATTTGAAGCTTTTTATATCTTACTATAGTTTTCTTATGCACTGAGTCCGAATTCCAAAGCTATTAATCAGTTGAAGACGCTTTCCCGTCAGTCTTATTTTAAAAATGTCAATAAACTATTCAAAAAGACGTTAGATTTAACGCTTTAGATATAACGATATATTGCTTTTTACTCTGATCGACTACAGATATACGATCGGTTTGATTCGGTTCCAAAAAACAAACCATAAACCGATTTCATCTTTGATCGATTGTAGTCGAATAGATCTGTTTATAAGATCTAGGAAATATTATTAATGAATCATAACGTATATAAATTGTTCAAGAATTTTTCTACTTAGTTGTTGTTCTCATTCACAAAAAAAAAATATAATCATGTATCAATAAGAAATTCCTATTCACATGCAATATGACAAAGTAGATGTTTCTATTTGACAACAATTTGATCTTCGTTTTTTTTTTTGAACATGTTTATCATATTCTAAATTGAAACGAGAAAATATTAATGAAAACATGCATGAACATGTTTTCATGTCGTTTAATTATAACTTTTTTGTCGGTTATTATAGATGATTTTCATAAAGAAAATTTTGTAAACAGTAGAAATAAATAAGTCAAACATGCAGCACGCTCATGATTCTATTCTAATGTTCTGTTAAAAATAAATTATTTATATGTCATGTAAAATTAATCGTTTTTAAACAATCGAAAGAATATTAAAGATCTATGCAATAGATCATTGATGTATAGAAACGTAATTGAGAGAAAGAAAAAAAGATGATCAAACATAAGCGCTTGATTATTATTAAAAAAAAACAAGCGTAAGGAAATTTATGTTTTTGTTGAAAGCCATAGATCCTTTTTGATTAAGTGCACGTCCAAATAGAAGGTTAAAAAATAAATTTTTTTTTCTAACGCAAATAAGTAATAAAAGCATGATAAATTTTTATAATATTAGTTTTTGATTAAGTTTATGAAAAGTAATATATCCAACAAATATGGATTTAAGACTTCCGTCACTGACAGCATGAGCCAAAAGAACATTTTTTGCTCTAAATTTCGCATTGACCTTAAAAAACCATAGAAAAACTCCGTGACTACTTTTCAATAATTGATACCCGAGAAAAAAAAAAGAAAAATTAATATTCGAATCCGTAGATATAAAGGTAGCCATTTAATTGAAAAGAAAAAAGTAATTATTTACTTTTGATTTTCTTTTTTTTTTCTTACATTTTATATTAACCTAACCTTTGCTTCCAAAATTCAATGATTCATCTGAATAAAAGAAAATTTGCCCAGAGGTCTTTTTTCATTATATTAAAATGACCAGTAAAAGTTTTGTTTTAAAAGCAAATTTAAAAAGAAAAAAAAAAATGAAGATCATATATGATAAAAAATTTTCAAATCAGTTGTTAAACATTGATTAGTCAAAATGAAACAAGTACATACTTATCGAAGTTGTAAAAATCTTTTTTTTTATTTCTTAACTAAAAGAGCTAGTATAAAATCATTCAAACTAATCGATCTACTTTTATTTCTTTTTCTTTTTCTTTTTTTTCTTTTCGTATAAAATATTCAAAATATTGAATTGTTCCTTAACGGGAGGAAATATTCAAGTGTCTGTGAACCTTGATTGATTTCAATGTTTGCCTGTATGTTTATCGAGTGTGGCATGTATGGTAGCATTGGTGACGATGTTAAAATTGAGCTGAGAGTATATCTTTTCATCTACTTTTGTTTGCCTCTTATTTTTTCTTACGACCATTTGTTTATATTTGCAAAAGCACATGCAACTGTATTCATCGATACTTCACTTCATTTTCAAACGTTTTCTTTTCTACTCAACGAACTAAATTTTAAGATTTAAATCTATACATAAACTCTTTGAAATCTGATTATGTTACGAAATTCTGCTGCACAACATCGTGTTAAACATTTTAATCTTTTATTAGCACGTGAATTATCATTAATTGAACGTACTCATTCACAAAATTTAATCACTCATCAAAAACTTGAAAATTCAATACGTCGAGCTAATAATCAAATATTAAATAATAATCGAACAAAAATATCTATACCATTTGATAACATTTATAATGAACAAACTGAATCAATTGATTATCATAAACTACGTATGAATGATAATAATAATAATTCAAATCAAAAACGTCGTTTATCTATTGGTACTTGTAGTAATCTTAGTCAAAATCAAACAATTTCTGATCAAATAGATGAATTTTCTGATGATACATCATCTTTTATTTCATTACGACGTCGACGATTATGTACAAAAACTCAACGTTTACCTCCGATTGTAAAAGCAACTATATCAAATCGACAAAAACGAGAAAATAAAGCTCATCAATGGATGATAAATCTTCCTCAATCAAATAAATCAAAAGAAAATCTCAATGAACAATTAATAATATTAAATGATGAATCATCGAAATCTAATCTACCAGAATTAACACCTATACAACGACAAGTTCGTTCATTTCTTGAAACATTACCAACATATAAAGGTGTTCAACATGGTTTCGATAGTTTTGCTCCAGCTTCACTCTATTCAAATCGTGCACCAGTTGCTATTCGATAAAAAAAAAAAGGAAACAAACTAAATTTCATTCCTATGTCAAAAAGAAAGAAAAAGAACAGACGCATAACATCTAGTCATATGATGAATGTATTCTGAACATTGTAACTCATCTTCATAGCTCTCATTCTTCTTTCCAATATTAATTGATGTTCATTTCAATAATTGTTGTTCTTCAATGACAATGAATATGGTCTGTTCTTCATCATTTTCATTCTTTTTTTTTTCTTTTATCTCTTCGTATGGTACTCGTCAAAAAGCCGTCACGAATAATTATACTTGTTTTCATTTTTTTTTTGTTCAAGAGTATCAACATCATCGTAATAATTCTTATGTGCGTGGGCTAAACATATTATTTTTTATCTTTTCTTTTTATTTCAAGGTCGAACAAACAAAGAAAAAGAAGAAAATAAAGTAAATAAAAAATTATAACCATCATATATTTCATCAATACTACATATTTGATTAATATTTCACCATAGTATTATAATTCTGTTTTGTTTTCTTTTTATATTGTCTCATTTACATTTTTCACATGCTTTTTTTTATGTAGAAAATACATAACAATAAACAAAAGAAAAGAAAAGTTCTTGTTTATTTTAGTATTGTCGAGCGAAATACTCGCGTTTTTGACATTCATAGATACGACGAATATCATTGCGAAAATTGACATTAAAAAACGAATATATAAGTGGATTGCACTAAAATATACATAAAAAAGAAAAAAAAAGGGAGTTGATTTTTTTTTATTTATAATTATTATATACGTATTTGTATACGTACTGCACTGTTGATATAATAAAGTATAAATAGAATTTCACGAAAATTGTGTGGTTCAATTTTGAATAATGTATGAATTAATGATGGTAAATACATAAGAATAAATGTAGCTGTAACAATAAATAATGTAAACGTTGTTCGAATATTTGCTAAACGTTCTTGTGTTTGTTGTCGTTCAAGTACACGTTGTGTTTCACCATCAAACGTTGATGGACGACGTGTGGATGATATAGAAAGATTTCGCATTGAAGAATCTCCAGGATCAATTGATGATACTGTTGATAATGAACGATCATTATTTATGTGAACAGTTAATTGATGTTGTTGTTGTTGTTGTTGTTGTGATTGATTTACTGATAATGATGAATTAGGTGGAGCTAAATTAGATCGTTGATAAGTATTTGGTGGATCTTCACTAATGCATTGATCAGCTATTCCAGCAGACGTCACTATTGATATAAAGAAAAAAGAGAATATTTCCGTACTTCTCTTACTGTTGTCTGTAATTATTAAAAAAAAAAGAGAAGAATCCAACTGAGTCAATCATCCGCTTTTGATGGGTAGTCCGGATAAGAAGTATCCTATAGGGTAGATGTCACGTCTCGTTTATGCACTTGGCTTTTTTTTTTATCAAGGAAAAATGTAAAATAGAACGTCAAAACATAATTAGTTTTTTTCATATCCGAGTGAACATCAAAAGACACTATGAGTATTTCAAGAAACCTGAAAAAGAAAAAGATGTATATGAAATTGAATGACGTATCTTTTTTTTGTTCTTTATATAATCTTTAGGGAAATGAATTAATATTAAAAAAAGAAAACAAATAGAGCAATCTTGAGTAGTTTAATAATATACATACTAAATGATACTTTTCGTTGATGAACTGATACATCTGATAGTCGTTGTTGTTGTCGAATAGATAATGTATTACTTGGTTTACGTACAATTGATGAATGAGGTAAATTTGTACATTGTGATACACTTCGTTGTAATTCATTTTCATTTAATTGATTATCTTTCTGAACAATTTCACCTGATGATGATGATAACATTGGTGTTGTTGTTGTTTGTTGTCCAGGTACAGTTAAATATGTTGAATTCGAAGGTGTCATAGGACGTAATTGAAATGCATTATTAATTGTTAATAATTTTGTTGCTTGTTCAAATGAATCTTCAGTTGATGTTGAAGGTCGACTAGTTGATGATTGTTCAGTTCCACAATAAGTTGTTGCAGCTATTGAATTAATTCTTGAACGTATTAAATTTGTTGATGTTGTTTCATCCCATATACCACTTGTTAAATAAGTCATTGATGTCATTGATATAGCTGAATAACGTTTACCACGTGCACCATTTATTTCTAAAACAACTTGTGGTCGACATTTATTTTGATTTGTTATTATTGATGATGGTTCATCATGTATATGACGATGATGTAGTTGTTGTCGTCGTTGATTTAATGGTTCATGTAAAGCTAATTCTGATGGTCGTTGCATATCATGTATATATTCATTACTTGTTTTACAACAATAACAACAAATAAGTGTTAATGTTGATGGTGAATGTTCATTATGATAACGACGATGATGACGACGAGAATTTTTTGTTGATCGTGTTTCGGTATTTTCTGTTTCATTATTCATTAAATAAGAACGAATTATACGACGATAAGCAGATAATTTTCTTGTACGTGTTACACGACGTTGATAAACAGCATTATATATAAATGCATAAAGAATTAATACAAGTAAAATACATATTGCAAATAATGTACTATGAAACATTCGATATGCATCAAGAAATTTTGTTGATCCAAGATCTTGAAAAAAATATATTTTATAAAAGAATAAAGAAAGTAAAAAAAAAACAGATATTAAAAAAAAAAATTTATTTTTAACAACATCTCAAAAACTATTGAATTTCTAAAGTAATATGACTTTTATACTTGAAGTATGCAATTAGAATTCATAAAAAGAAAAAAAAATGTATTAAACTTACGTAAATTAGATTTTGGACTACAATTAACATTTGTTAAATTGCTTGGTATAAATGGTACTGTTGCATCACTTTTTTTAATATGTTCGACATGTTTATAAATGATTAAATCATCATCATCTGAAGATTTTATTGAAAAACGTTCTGAATGATTATTATGTATTTGAAAAACATGTTCTATTGTTGAATATTCAGTCATTGGTATAATAGCTAAAACAAAAAAATTCATGACTTTTGAATTTTTTTATTTTTTGTTAAAGAAAATCAAAGTTCTTAAGAAATTTATACCTAATAAGGATGATAATATTCCACAAATAATAACAATAACATGTGCACGACGTATAGTAATAATTTTATATAATGGCCAACATATACAAAAATATCGATCAAATGCAATTGTTGTTATAAGAAGAGTTGAATAAAGTACATGTGTTGATAAAAAACCATAAAATTTACATAGAAATTCATTTCGAATGCCTGTTTTTAAATACAAAATCATATTAGGATTAGTCAATAATTCTTAAAGCTAATAGGATTCATTTGTTTTTATGTTATTTAAGTGTCAAAGATTTAAAAGCAAACAAAAAAAAGTACTATCAAAATTCTATTTTTATTTTTTTTTTGAAAGTTTTCAAATGGTTTCTGATGAATATTATTTGGTTTCCAATTTTAATTTGTTTTCTTTTGTTGTCTATAAGTAAAAAAAGAATGATAATGATAATGATGAAAACAACATGAAGCTGTTAAAAGAATAATTCTCTTTTTTTCCTGTTATTATTATTATTCAAAGATATATATATACACATATATATATCTTTGAGTATAGTTCAAACATTTTGTTTTCATAATTAATTTTTTACCTGTTGTTATTTGATATAATTCTAAAGGTGCCAAAATCAAACATATAATTAAATCAACAACAGCTAACATTTTTATAAAAAATGTAGATGTTTTATTATCTTTACGATTAATATAAACATAAAGTACAAGAATATTTCCTATTGTACCAAATATAATTGTTACTAATAAAACGATCCATAAAGCAATTAATATAAATAAATGTATTGAATGATTAAGATTATTTAAATGGATTTGACTAGCATAATTCATAGAAGTTTCATTTGATATATGTGATGTTAATGATGATTGTATTATTTCATAATATGATGTTGTATCCATTGATGATTATCTGTTTTATATATTTTCTAAATCTTTAGTTAAAAAAAAAAATATTGTAAAAAATAAGTTACAATATAATCTGTCGAACATATTTGCTCACTAAAAACTTTTTTATTCTTACATGCACGCATATATGCAACGTCATTAACATGTAGTAAACTATGTCTATTCATTGACAACTATCAGTTTGATACCTATAATTAATAATGAAAATAAGCTTTTGACAAAAAAAAACACTAGAAAGTTACATATACTCGCGTGATTTATATTAGAATGCGATAAGACTAGATAATATAGTCAAATGTAATGACAATGAACAGACCGAACTTGAACTATATTATTGTTCGGTGAGAAAAACAAAGAAAGATATCTATGCCCTTTTTCCTATATGATCATAAACCTTGTACTCGATATTTCAAGTGTATCTTCAAAAAACAAAAAAAATGTTTTATTTCTTCTCGTTATCTTTCTCTTTTTCTGCTCGACATTCTTTCTCACTTTGTTCTAATTATATTGACTATAGGCATTCCTTTTTTTCTCCCTCTCTCTCTCTCTTTCTCTCTTTGTTCCCTCAGTCTATATCCTGTTCAGCTTAGCTCGCCAATGTTGATAGGCGGTGCGCAAGCTCGCATTTTCCTAAGCACGCACATATACGCATATAAATACACACACGCAATATGACATCGTTTCATCAGTACTGCATCATCATTGACTAATCGTAATAAAAACAATAATGATAGTATGATTCGTAACTTGAAAATCATTATAAAGAGATCGTCATAGAAATATATATATATACTGAGCGAATGCCAATAATAAGTCATCTATAAAGGAAAGATCGAAGAAAGACAAAAAAAAAAAGGGAGTGTACGTGACGTAGAATTTTAAGGAAAAAAATCGAAGAAAAAAAGAACAGAGAAAAAGACAGAGTCAATTAAAATAATCGTTAGTCGAGAGGAATGAGAGACCTCCTGACATCAAAGTAGTTGTTGGTTGAAGAGGCTTGTAAGAAACAAAGCCAAAAATTTCATGATCCATACATGTCTTCTCAAATGAATTAGCTTTTTCTGAAAGTGCATATAATCAATTTTTCACATTGAATTAAAAATCAAGGACAGATGTTTTCGTGCAATTGGTGGATTACAAATGTCATCAATTCAATTTTGCTTAACTAAACAAAAGTATAAACATACAATCTTTTCTAACAACGCCTATTCTCAAGCGATAAATATTTGACTCAATCCGGCACAATATTATCATTTTTTTTTACAAAATATTAGTTATTTCTTGGTTTCTTTTTTTTTACACTTGAAAACATCATATGTTAACAAAAGATGATGACAAAACAAGAGACAACTATTTAAAAACTCAATTAACGGTTGTTTTCCAGTATTTTCCATGTTCTTTTTTTTTTTTACTAATGTAATAGTGTGGCTTGTAGATCTGGAAAATGTCTTTGTTTATGTCAATATACACTTTCTCTATACATGCAATAGCAGACAGCAACAGCTTATTTGTCTATGAATTATTAGACTGAATTGAATAAGTAGAAAAAGATCAACTACCGTTGCAAGAGTAATTTTGATGTATTTTTTAACTGTGTTCTATATCATTATGATGTGAACATGTCTCTATGCGTGTTTTTTTTCAATTTAAGAACTTAATGAGAAATTGCACCCAAGAATAAAAGCATTTGTTTTCTATTGAGTGTCGATTTCGAAAGCGTTCATGATATAGTCAATCATGTATTTTCAAACATACATTCATAAATCTGGATTGCACACGTTCATGAACATTTGTCATGAACACACAATAACAAGCTATTATAAAAATAGAGAAAGAAAGAAAGAAAAAAAAAAAGGGGGGGGGGGGGAAGAAGAGATTAGTAAAAAGAAGAAAGAAGACTAACCGACGGACTTGGATACAGACACAAACACACGCCTAGGACACAACACAAAACGGAAGTCGTTTTCTTTCTGTTTTTCCATGCCTATATTTTTCTTTCGATGCCAATGACTATAAGCTACCAGTCATAACTAGTTTCCCCTATGCTGTTTTCTTTCTTTTTTAATATAACAAAACTAAAAAAAAAACGATGTAATCTTCAAAAAAAAGATTATCATATTAGGGTGTTAATGCTTACAGTGATATTTCCTCTTGAATATCCGTGTACTTGTATTGATGTAAAACTAATTAAAATAGTTTTCTAAGTAGACTGTTCTAGATGAATTAGTTTATTGTTAACCATTTTTCTCTATGTAACAATATTTTATTTTAACGATTTTCATTTAAACTTTATTTTATATAGATAACCAAGTCAGTAACTTTAAAAGTCTTATTGTTGTCGATCTCTAAATCATTGTGTATGGTAAAATGTTATGTCAATAAAATTAAAACATAGCAAACAATGTTGCTGATCGGATAACCTATATAGACAATAATAAAAAAAATAGGCAATGAACAGTGATAAGATAAAATGCGATCGTATTTTCCAATCGAACGAATTATATAAAGAAAAAAAATTCCCAAACGAATACTCTATAGCATCGTCAATTTATTTCAATCTTGATCATTATAATATATCATCACTAATGTCTATTCTTAAGAAAATATATCCAAGGTAGATTAATAACTCGTTCCTAAAACTTGACATGTATATGCGCATTTTTAAACAAATAGTTTTGTTTTTCTGGAATATTTTTTACTTTCATTAATAAATTATGAAGAATTCTTAAGAAACATGCACTAACTAAACTAAATAGAAATCAAGCATGTGTTTATATAAATGAGAAACTATTTCAAACACGAGATTATTGATATAACATTAGCAATTTGTACTTAAATTGGACAATAAGCAAAAAAAACCTATGCCTACGCTTCATTTAACAGTCGTTGAATATCAAATAAATCATCAATCTTTTCTCTTTTTTCTTTCTCTTATTCTATAATTAAAATAGATATCAACAATAGACGAGAAGAAATCTGAAAGAAGTTAAACTTACATTAACCAATAGGTATTTAACAATGATAAAATTTCTTTTTTCTCTCTTCACCTTAGAGATTAACTTTCTTTTTGCTTGATAAAAATACAATACATGTATTAACAACAGGAGAATTAATAGAATATGGAAAAAGTATAAAAAAAAAAGATAAAGAGTGAGAGAGAGGAAAACAGTAGGGAAGTCTCCTTAGAGATCAATTCTCTGAGTAGCATTATCCTCTCATACACACACACACACTCACACACAATGACATAGGCATGAAAAAAAACAAGAGAAAAAAAAAATGAAACAAAAATATGATCAACGACTATTAGCAAATACAATGAAAACAAGAGATTTGTTCGTTTTTTTTTTCTGTATTCGCAGATAGATAATGACCCTATCGATTCTAATGATTTACAGACACTGATTTCTTGTTTTTTATTATTAGGTTTTTTTTTACATCTAAAAAAAAAGTACCTATGAACGAAGAAGGATAGGAAGAGAAAAAGCAAAAAAAAAATACTTAAGAGAGATTGATGGAAGAGGCTATTTCAATATTTTTGCATGTGAATATCTTATGTATGTGTGTGAATGAGTAACATGCAAATGAGATTTTTCAACGACTTGTAGAAAGACTCATCTAGGAAAGACAATAATTTTTCTCAGGCTAATCATTATATCAATTCGTCATTGAGAATAAGATGATCAAAAAAAAAAACAGAATAAATCATCATGTTCTTTTTTATCTTAACTAGGTTTTTTTTCTCTTGTACTCTAATTCCCTTGAACATGTTTTCTTTTTGAGAATTTTCAATTAAGAGAAAAAAGAAATTAGGTATCAGGTGTCCTATAGATTTATGAGTAAATCATATATTATATTAAATATTTAATTGTATAATAGATTTTTCTTTTCCAAGAATGTTTGAGCATCAAATTGATATAAATGAACTAGTTTATTGTACTTATGTTGCACGTAACAAGAAAAAAAGAAACATAATCGATTACATAAAAATTCAAATAGTTCAATGTTTTGTTTGCATCATTTTCAATTGTTGTTGGCATTTCGTCTCATTTCTACAAATGAAAATCTTTATATTTAAAAATCATTAAATCAATAAATACTTACATAAGGTTCTAGTAGATTATTACCATTGAATTTTTTATCTTTTGTTTCAGCTAAATATTCAATAGTATTAATAAAACAAAACAAAACAAAACAATCAAATTTACTTACTATTTTCATTTGAAGTCTTTTCACGTAAATCCTCAACTTCTTGAGAAATTAAATCATCATGTGCAATAATTTTATCAGAATTTATTGATGTTGTTGTTGTTTCTAATTGCTTTGTTATTATTGTTTCATTTTCAGGAACTTTTATTATTTGCTCCGAGATGCCTTGAAGATCTATATATATATATATATATATATATGGAAAAACAAAAGATGAATGGTAGATAGATAGATAGGAAAAAATACAACAAGTCAACTTACCAAGAGAATGAATAATATAAGTAAAAAGTGTTGATTCAGCATCGGTAGCTCCATCAATAACACATGAATATACGCGTTCATGTATATTACTATTGATTGTTAGTTCAATAGAATAATCAAATAATGAAAGAGGGAATATCCGACGTAGTTGATCACCATTATATTGGTTCTTTGAAAGATAATCATTAATAAGAATATTGTCTATTGATGCATTACCAACAATCCAAAATACATTAACTGGACCTATATAGAAAAAAAAATGAAATCTTTTTTATTTATTGTGTTGTAAATTCTTTACGATTATAACTATGTATAACACATTGAAGAAATGCTGTTTGATAAGCATCAATGATTGTTGGTGACGTTGTATGCATATTTGTAAAACATGGTAATTGACTTAAACTTATTTGACAAAGTCTAGGAGCTATACAACAATAACAAACAAAAAAAACGAACTAGATATTTTATTTCTTTATTTAAATTTCTTCCAAACCAGTTAATTTAACATGATAACTAAGTGCTCGTAAATTTGCATTTTCTTCCAAACGATTATCTTCATTATTATTCTTATGATTTGATGATCGTGGGCGAATAATACATTGATAAATTCCACTATCATCAATATTTACATATCGTAATAAAATTGATACATCAGCTATATCTGTTTCATTAGAATTTGTTAAATATGATACAGCACTTGTTATAAAGCGAACAACTGTTGGACGTACAATAGTATATACAGGATAAATTTTTATATTACTTGAGTTTTGAAAATCTTGATACCACCATTCAATAATTGAATCTTCAAAAAAAAGAAAATACTAATATACAAAAATAATTCATTAATTTAATATTTTATTTTACGTTTTGAATGAGCAACATGACAAGGTAAAATTAAACTATTACTAGATGAACGTAAACGAATTGGATTCTGTGTTGATATTTCAAGAAAACATGGTGTATCTTTATCATCAATTGATGTTAAATTATTACAATATGTAGCAGTTGATGATGATAAAAACTAAATGAAAATTAAGATTATCGTTTAGATTAATATTTAACTTACAATTGTTACTAAAATAAATGTATACAAGTGCAAATACTGGTAGTTAAAGATCATTTTTTTTACGTCTGATATGCACGTTTGACGAACGACGAAGTGAATAGGATAACACTGATCACAATCAAATTGTTTATAAACAATCTTTTTCTTTTATGATTTGAATAAAGAAGATATATACAAACTTGTATATATAATCGTTATTGTCATTCTATCAAATAACAGTATGAAACGACCAAAATGTATCGTACGCAATAACCCTTTCATTATTTTATCGAGGCATATTTTCGTTTTACAGTTCACATAGGACATCGAAATCAAAAGTTCGATTTAAATCTTCTTTTATATACTTTATCATTTATGATATTGAACAAAAGAAAATGTGATGAAAATTTTGTAACTGTTTTATAAGTATGCCGTTAATGTCAAACGGTAACTCATAGTTATAAAAAAAAAATATAATCTCTCACATTTTTTATCTTCCACGATAAATTGTTGTAAGTTATGAATTATTGATATAATATTGTAAAAGTCGAATTTTAATCATTCATTAGGAAATACTTCTAAATAACTTTTCTTTTCTATTAAAATAAAAAATAAATAAATCGGATATAGGTGGAAACCCTAAAAAAGCAATGTTTGGTATTTCAAATATGTTTGTTTATTATTTGATCCTTGTAGAAATATATGATTTAATAGGTACTTATATCACAAATGTTTATAATGACTCGTCATTTTCAAACTTTTAAATGTTACCAGCAAAAGAATTGAAACTGATTTTATAGTTATATTTATCACTTGCATACGGTTTATAGACTTATTCATATTTAAATTTTTTATAATGATTACTGAAGTATTACGATTATTTTCTTTGAGGAGCCTGATATATTAATTCATTCTGTAAATATATGTATGCCCGCAAAAAAAAAAAAAGGAATCAATTAATTGAACACGATCATATTCAATTCAATTAATATCATTGAAGGTTGATCAAAAAAAAACATCAAAGTAAAAGCGATCGAAAAGAATTATTCCTATTCTCTTAAAGAAAAGCTTCTGCACCACTTTTATAGTATTTCTAATTACAAAATGCAGTTGCGAAGATCGCCTACACATAGTATGAATAAAGGTATCGAATGTGAAAGAAGAAGAAGACGAAGAAAAAAAAAGAACGAAAAGAAGGGTACATTCTCCTCTCTTACAAGATTTTTTTTTATTACTCGTTGTTATATGTTTTGTTTCGTTCTAGACAACGAAATGACATATATATACGTATTTTTTTTGGAATAGTGATGCATTATTTAATATAAAAGAAGACGAAGAGAACAAAAAAAAGAAACTAACTGTTGTGTTGTTCTCATCATCTTTCGTTAATTCAACTACATCTCTACGAACTTAATTATATTGAATTGCTTAAAAATATAAAGCAAATATCATGTTTTTTCTTATCAGTTTTGCATGGCTCGTAACTGCTAGTTTTGCTTTTGTTCTGGCTATTTTAACTCCGAATTGGTTATCATTTACGAGGTCAGATGGAAATATTACAGAACGTGGAGTGTTTTATATATGTGATTCGCTTCCAAATTATAATGATTATAAGGTAACAAGATGTTTATCAATGATCGAACAGAAATCATCAACGGAACCAAATAAATGGATCTACGGTAAGTAATATTATTTTTAATTGAAATTTTCTTTTTAATATAACTGTCAAATTTCATTTATTATTATTATTATTTATCATTATTTGACAAAATAAATATTTTCAAATGATATTATTTTATGTCATTAATTGATGGTATATTTTATAAAAGAAAGAATAGAGAATATTGACTGATGAATTTTATTTCAAGGTTTTCATAGAATTTGCTATTGCATGCGCATCATTGGCTATTGCTTGTGCTGGACTTAGTATCATTGCTTTATGGTTATCGGGAATTTATTTTTATGTACGTCGACGAACTAGACAAACATTTTGTTTTCTTTGGTGTATTATTTTTCTAATTTTAATTATCTGTAAGTAAATTAATAAATTCATATTTTAAAATAATTTTTATTTTGAAATACATTTCATAGTTTGTTCTTCATTTGTTGTTTGGATTTTACTTATCTCAGAAGCTATTAAACTTGGCATTTCAATTGATCGTCGTATATTTCGTTGGCCAATGTGGTTAGCAATTGGCGCAACGGGTAGTTATTTAGTATCATTGATAACAATGATTTTTTCATTTTGTGCGATAAATCGACGGAAAAATAAAATAGAACAAAATTACTATCGTCCAAGAAATCAATTTTAAGACATTATTTATTTCATGTTAGTTTTCCTCTTTTTTATTGTTATGATTAGTATTCATCAAAATTCACTTTTTTAAATTAATATACTTGTATATTCCTAATATCTTTTCTTAGATTGCATTTCTTACGCTCTTGTTTACAAATTCATATATCTTTCTGAGAAGATAAAAGCACGGAAGAAAAAGAAATTAGAAAGAAAAATTTTCATAAATTTATGACTGGACGGAGTTTTTCTTTTTGTTTTTTTTTATCGATTAATGTGTTAAATACCTATCAGTTCTTGCAAATAGCAACTAGATACATAAGAAATGCATATAAATATACACTTAATGATCCTAAATTGATCCAAAGTGAATAGCCAAAATTTTTGAGATGAATATCAGAATGTTCAAATAATTCTTGTTGTGCATTTATTGTTAACATCATTGCCCAAACAATAATCGAAAATAACACTAAAGAAAAATATTATTCAAGTAAAATTATAATTTTCACATACAGCTACATAAAGTTGTAAACAGAGTTAATGCAAGTAATCGTCTTGAACCACTATTATATGCACATTGTTCTATATACCAAGAACCAAGTAAAAGACCAATAAAACTAATACAAATACAAACAATTGACAACGAGGCAACAATAATTGGATATATCATATTTACTAACAAAAAAAATTAAATAAATAAATTCATTCTTTATTTTTCCTTGTTTGAGAAAAGACAAAGAAGCTTTTTTATCAATTACTTGCTTCAAGTAACGGATTATTTAATTGTGCAGAGAAAATCCATTGACAAGATTTTGATAGTGACGAGTTAGTGCATATTTGAAATATATTCATATTTATATTTTTTTCCGAATTAATATACCAATTTGGTGTGAGAATAGCTGCGATAAATAATAAAGTAGCGATTAATAGTAGATGATGTCCATGTAGAGCCAGCGACATATTGCTTCTTCTTTTTCTTCAAACTGGAAAAGTAAAGGTCTTTAGTATGACACTCCTATTTTTTTTCTCTTTTGCACTTTTTTTTGATTGCGTCGTTGTCTTAGTGCTAGCAAACATCATGTTCTCTTGTTCACTTTACCCTCTATCTCCCTCTTCATTTGCTTTCATAATCATATCACGTAATTTCATTGACTTGTCATTTTCCGACAGCAAGAATTACTGATTGTAATAGCACAGTAGATCTCTATCTGTAAGAAAAAAAAAGGAATTTGATTCAAAGACGTGATAAAATAATAAAGAGTGCTTTTCTTATCACTGAATTAAAAGCATTTACTTAGTTCATGGAACTAAAAAGAATATTTTTCTTCTCTTATATTTATATTCTATTCCAATATATAGGTCAATTTGGAGTAAAAAAAAAACAAAAGCGTTAAGTGGCACCAAGTTCTGGTCTTTCTTCCTTTATAATGTAAAACATATCTACATTCAGAAAGAATTAAAGAATAAGCTTGTCGAATTTTGAAAATCTAAGAAAATGTTGTATTCTTTGTTGAAAAAAATAAATTATTTTAAAGACCAGAAAATAATATATTATGTCAATTATATCTAGATAAAATATGAGCCGACATAATGTCATTGACTAGCTATAATACATTAACATGAAACTATAAATGAATCGTTGAAATTTGAGATTGAGACGCAAGATTCTGTATACTTGAATCAAACGTAGTACGATAAATATTGTCTTTTTCTCGACTTGATATCGTCCAAAAAAAGATTAACAAATATTAATATCATTTTTACCTGTAATTTCGAATAGAAGATATTGGATTCTTTTTCATTTTAATAGAAAATTATATTTGTAGCTAATTCCAATTATTTTTTAATAGAAAAAAATCGGTACATATTTATTACAGTTTAAATTTATTTTTCTAATTTTTTAATAATATTTCAATCATGAAATTTCTGAATATTGTCAACAATGATCGATTGTGCTGTTAAAGTGCCCACATAAAAAAGGAACATGTAGTAGGTTGATAGTGGAAGTTTATGATCTTCTTCCTTTTTAATAGGAATGACTTTCATTGAAAAAAGTGCACAATTATATGAGAGTGGAACTAAGAATAATTTTTCTCAATTCTAAAGAACATGTTTGAGTGACGATGAGCATATTGTAATCTGAAAGATTGAATAATATAACTTTCATCTACTCTAATGGGTGTGCTAATTTAGTTAATGATTAATTTTATAAGAGAACTCTGAGTAAATTATTACTTTTTGAATCAAATAATTATTGATTATTTATTGTTAAATATCAGTATAATCTCAGTCATAAAGAACAAAATATTTTAAACTTTATCTCATAAGATATATGCTATATTATTTTTACGAACTTTATTTTTATACAATAAATTTTAAGACAATTGTTCTCGTTTTTCTCGATGAAAAAATTGTTTTTAATACGTAATTTTTAAATTGTACTTTGACTTTATAAAGTTATTTCAAAATGTGATAAATCTATACCATTAAATACAAAATCGAATAATGATGTTAATCATATTGATATTCACTATTAGCTGTTCAACCTAATTGTGATATTTCAGATAAATTGTTTGGTTAAAAAGTAATTGTATGAAAAAGTGAACTAATCATATTGTTATTTTTAATAAAATAAACTGATATTAGATCTTGATCTTCATCATAGACATACATATATTTTTGTATTATATGTAATATTTCTTCTAATAAATTTAACGAAGATGATGTTTATTTTCCTTGTTCAGTATAAAGAAGTTGTTGTTGACATAAATTAAAATATGTTACTTCATAAGCCACACGTTCAGTAGATTGGCCTGTTACTATCCGTTCTTATGGCTATTTACTTTCATGAAAAGAATGAAAAACAATATCAACAACAAATCGATCATGTTTTGTTGCTTAACATATAGAATCAATCTCCTTAAGTACAGATTTATCGGATCCACCAGTTCGATATTGTGCTGATACAATAATATCAATTGTATTCAATCATTTGTTTCTTTAGCAATACCATGAATCCTTCCAACATAAACACCATGTGAAAATCGACGTCAACAATATTGGATACGTATACAAGGTTCTATATCTAAACCTATTTATTGTATACCAACTGAAAAACTAGGTAGATGACCAAAAAAAATTCCACCTACCCAACGAGCTTGTAATTCAATAATTATCCAATAAACACTTCGATACATACCAATAAATGGTAAACATTTCGATGAAGTATAAGAGGACAAAAGATATCATCAGATTTGTAAGATAATTGTTTAAGTATATCGATTGAAAAAAAACAATCAAGACATGACTGATAACCAGTATATAAACTAAGAATATCATCATTAATTGTCTCAATTATTTGTTTCATTATTTAATATCAATGATGTTCCATCTTTATAAATTTCACTTAATTGTCCTTGTTTTAAAATTATTTTTCCTATTCGACTCCATTCAATATACAGATTTTATATAGCAAGAAATAGTTATCAATGGTACAAAACGTGCTACAGACCAAAAATTATGTAGTGCAATATGTATCATATGCTTAACACTTGTTGCCATATTAACAACTATTTCAGCTCCACTCATTCATGCACCAACAAGTATCATTCGTTTGTTATGCGCTTGTTCTGATGAACAGTAATCACTACTATGTATAAGTTTACCTTGAAATGTTGAAAGATCAATTATATCAACAGGTATATGAGAATATTCAAAAAAGCCTTATGCAACAATAATAAAATCATATAGAATTGACAATATTTCATTCGATTTTGTGCTGCCCAATGAGATGTTGTATCTTTAGAATACGTAACATTTATAACTTGAATAATAAATTGAGAAATATCATGTGATAATGATTGTCGAATATTGTTTGATAGATAAGAATAAACATCATTGGCTAGAAAATAATGATGCATTTGTAGATCAAGAAAAATTAGACAATATTGTAGAAAATTTAGAAATATTAGTTTTCATTGAGTTCCAACGTTGGTTTTAAATCAACATACCACATATATCTGAAGTTTTATCAAAAACACTAGGTCAAAAACCAACTTTATACATATGAACTACTGAAATAAGACCTGATACACCAGCATCTATAATAACTACACAATGTTGCTCACAATTCGACATAATTTATATGACGAACGTGACAGATTTATATTTATTTCATTTATTTAATGTGTTGTAAGACACTTTTCTTTGCCCTTTTTTTTTACTTTAATATTCTTATCCTCTTCTTTCATCGTGCTAATATTTTGGTATAGTTCTTCTACTGGTCTTTGAGAACATTCTATAAAAAAGTCTATTTCTCGACTTATAAAAACTTGCAATGTCTATATGATTTGAAATGTATATTGATCAAGATGAAATTTAATATTTAATTATTAAATGTATATTGTTTTCGTTTACAATTTTTTTCCGAAAAAACATATCATGTTCGTTACCAAAACAAGCATAAAAATTGAATTAATCCTACTGATATGATTCAAATAAGTTTTAACGCTTTATCATTTTCACTAATGTCTAAATGATCGAACTATCAGAATTTAGCAGCTAACTGCAACTATTAGAAAACATATTTTTAGAAGTATGATAAACACTTTTTTTTTATCGAATCAATTTGTCTTTACAAACTTTATAAACGAGAATAACATTTTACTCTTACACATCTATACGAAAAAAAAATGATGAAATCGACAATGGTAAACTTTGTTTTTCGAAATGTAAATATACATTTTAGTAAGAAATGCACTTCATTTATCCAGGGACTTGAAATGTTCATTATTTTTCTTTGCCTGATTGTCTATTTTATCTAACGAATAGACACGATTATCAAACGAACGAACGAAAGAGAGAGAGAGAAAAAAAAAGATAGAATGAAAAGATTTAACGTGTCGACTAAAGAATTTGAATCAGTTATAATAGTCATTCCCTTCTTGTGGCGGCGATAACAATCACGACAATATCAGATTTTTCTTTCTATTGATTGATTTTATTCTTATTATTTAAAATTTTATATCGAAAAAAAAAACAAAGATAAATTGATGGCCGATCGCAAATTATTCGTTGGAAATCTTGTACGTCGTATTACTCAAGAAGATTTATGGGTTATGTATTCAACATTTGGACCATTAGAAGAATGCGCTAAATTTCATGAATCATTTGGTTTTGTTCGTTTCTTACATGCTGAAGATGCTCGACAAGCGTTAAAAGCTACTCATGGTATAACACTTAAAGGACGATGTATTAAAGTTGAATTTGCTGCAACTACGGCTTCATGGCGATCAGCTAATAATTCTTATTGTAATGAATGTCGTTCATCAGGTAAAATTTTTGTTTTTTCATTGAAATAATATTCATAAATATATCATTCGAAATTAGCTCGTTATAATATTCCACCTATTCGAGCTATTGATTTATCAAATCATCGAGGACATCATCATCGAATAATTAATGGATCATCATCATCATCTTTGTCACCGCCATCTATAGGTCCAATTGGTCATCGACAAAAAAGTCATTCGAAATCAAGTATGAATTCATTAGATTTTATTTTTTATTTTCATTCTTTGTTTTTTTTTTTGTATAGTTACTTCTGAATCAACAAATTCTTCTGATACTCGTCAATCTCATATATCATGTTCATCACCACCATCATCTTATGCTGCTTCATCAAGTCATGTTACTGAAATTGATGATTATGATTGTGATCTTGATAGTGGATATAATGATGAACATGATTCACCATTATTATCATCATCAACATATTTAATTCCAACATCACCATGGTATGATATGCCTATTGCTGATGAACTATTCATTTGGGTAATAGTTTTTCAAATGATTATCTCTTTCATTTTTGATTTATTTTGTTTTTAATATTTATTAAAGGATTTTCAATTGTATGCTGATATTGCTCGTGAACTTCCATTAATTAAAATAGATTATTTATCTTCTGAATTGATTGATGATGACACATCGACTACAATGGATTATTTTGCAAAATTAAATGTTGAAGAGTATTTATAAGCATTGTTTTATTTTTGATCGAAAGAAGTTCCTTTTTTTCCCAAGAATCAGTGTGTGTGTGTGTATAGAGTTAATTATAGTAAAAATTACTGATCAATTAAGTTCAATAGAGAGCTTTTGTGTTCAAAATATTTGTTTGTTTATCTTTTTTTTTCTTTGCTGAAAAACTTAAAATGAAATCTTGATGAATCCCGTTGTTTTGTTTCTTTTTTGTAATTCTCTCTTTTTCTCTTTGTGATACGGACAAGTTCTTTACTTTCTTGTCATTGTATGGCT